>JAHREE010000161.1:3138401-3218085 GCA_033628505.1 Tringa tobata
TGTTTGGGAGGGTGACAAGTTCCTCTTGCAGAGCACTGGTGAGGCACAGACCTTGCTGCAAGACCCACTGCTCCACCACTGTTGCCTAGCTTCCAGATCTCTGGGTGGGAGTCAGGTGAGGGCTACCCTTTGCTGTCCTCGTTCCTCATCTGCTGCTTGTGCTGCTCAGCAAACCTCTTCTCTCGGGCTGACTGCAAGCAAAAAGGTGTTGAAGATGGTAGTGCTGCTGCCCTTAAAATGTCTTCATTTGAGGTTCGGAAAACTGTGAGTTCTCACATTGTCTAGCACCCACTCCTTCTTCCAGAAAGGAAATCAGGTCAGGCCCTATTCCCTAAATGCTCTCCACATAATAGCCATGTAAAAGTAGTATGAATGAGGTTGATGTCGAGGACCTAGTCTCTGTTTCCCTCCATGGTTTTCTATCTAACATAGAGGATTTAACTCAAATCTTAACCAGAGAATTTCAGTCTATGAATCTTGCTAATGTTAGAACAGTTCATATTTCCATTATGTTTGATAAACAACATAAATGTCCACCTCACAGTCACATTTTGTACCAGTTCCTTAGAGGAGATGGAGTGGTTAATTTGACTAATTTATTATTCATTTGCTGGGTGTGCTCCAGTTTCCACCTGAAATGTTGTTTCTTTTATGATTGGACTAGAAGGACATTTGTTGAAATCATTTCCTTAAAAATAAGCCCATTTCCTAAACAGACATTTCATGTGCCATCCTCTGTAACATGGATAAGGGAAGAAGGCAGACTTTCCCTCCCTTTCTCATCCGGATCAGGTACTCAGACAGAGACCCTTACTGCACACGTGACAATGCCTCTATTTTCAGCATTGATCAAGTGTGCTGTAAGCTCTGTTCCATCAGAGTGATTTTCCCTTTCAGTTCCTAAAGTGATTTTTCAGGACTTTACAAACCCACCCTTCAAAGCAAGGCTGCGCAGCAAAGCGTAGTAATGTGCGTTCCTCAGAGCTCTTAATGTTTTTAGTATTTCGTATCGCTTACAACACGCAGGCTGAAGAGAATCTGAAACCTCAAAGGCACCTTTTTAATTCAAAACCTTCTGGGAGCCAGTCTTTTTCGTGTGGCTTTGCCAGAAGAATTCAAATGACTTCTGCCATTGACTTCTTTCATTCACTCTTTGCATTTCTCCACTCTTTTGCTGCAGACCGATTTCGTGATCTTCATTTTTCTTTGATACTGACAAATGGGGATCAAATAGAGAGACTTCACTGCAAAGCAGAGTCAAGCAAAGGTTTTGACTCTCTTTTGCATGCCACTTTCTGTTTCATCACACTTGGCAGCCCAAGGCGTCACAGTCAAACGTGAGGCATCATCATGCCCCATAACAAATGCAGTAAATGGCATAATTTTCTCTTTAAGGCCCCTCATTGTAAAATGTGGTGGTGTAGGATGATTTATCACTGCAAAATTGAGACCCCTTCCCAGCTTGTTCTTTTAATAAACTTTTTTTTTTTTAAATCTCTACATTTTACATATTTGTTTGGAATTTTCCATTCTGTCTCCCCAAGGACCGAAAGCAAAGCATCTTTTGAAACTGTACATCCACTGTTTGCTTTATTTGTGGCTGAGCAGAAAGGCAAACTGGTAGTTTGTGCCTGTAAACAGCTGAGAGTGAATAACCTTGATGCTGGGGAGTGCATATAACTATTTTCTGGTAAACTTATGGACTCTGAGGTCTGTACTCAGCTTTCTTTCAAAAATAGCTGAATAGTCTGACGGTGTGAACATAAAATAATAGAATTGGGTCTGGCAGTGTTGTGAACTGAAACATCAGGAAAGGAAGTATTTCCCCCCTGCTTTTCAGGAATATCACACTTGTTTTTGTGAGGTAAGGACTAATTTGGGTCTTTTGTGTTAGACAACTTTTCTAGTGTTGCATTCAATTTGTAAGCGGCTTGTAAGTGAGAAAGGCAATTCAGTCTGTGAGAACTTGGGCAATAGCAGCAGAATGCAGCAAGTGGTTCAGAGAGGAGAAACTCAGCTAGTCAGACCTCTCTGGTGCATCTGTAACACAATTAAATGCCCATAATGATCTTCATTAGGCCCAGCATGTAAGTCAATACAAACAACCTTCAACTCGATAAAAATTTTCACTCTAAAAAGTAACCTTTAAGTTCTATTGCTTTTGTACAGTTTTAGCCATATGCTAAATATTACAATGCCTCATTCTCATTTACCCTTCACATATTAAGGTGAAAACTCTGACCTAGTGCATTCTAATTACTTGGCTTATTAGCTTCACATTATATCAGTAATGGTGTGATAGCCAACATAATTACTAAGACTTGAAAAATTATACTTTGCTGTACTATTTCATGAACTGTGAGACGGTTCTCTCTTCTTATTAACTTTCTTATTTAATGGGTCGACCAGATTTTTCATCTACCTAGACCATTGATCAAACTGGTAATTTTAGATTTCAGCTGCAATTGAGAAATTGCCTCTTAAACAGTGAGATATACATTTTATATAAGAAAATACAGACATTTATTACTCTTCTTTGTTTCTTCTGGACAGGCTACCACAATTAGATAGTTACTGCATGCTGTTTGAATGCCATTTTTAACTTACAAAGCTTCATGAAATTTAGATGTTTTTCTCAAGGAAATTATTTTGGTTATTTTTTTCTTTTGTCAGATTTCTATTTTTGTATTCACTAAAATTCTGGTTTACCTTTTTTGATTGAAAGCTTTTTCACTTTCTGGAAGAAAATCGAACTTCCACTCCTTTCCTTTGTTTAAGTGAAATGCTAACTTTTAATCAAAACCCAGCAGGATTGGCAATTGTTCACCAGTTTAGTCTAGAAGTTGAGTCTGATTCTGAGAGTTATTCTGACCCTAAATATTTTTAGTTTACAGTATGTAGATAAAGAAGAGATTTTTTTAAAATAGAGACTCCTGCTGAATGGGATAACAAGATTCTTGTAAGTAGTCACACATCCACCCTTATGTGGTGGTCCTCTTTAATAACAAAATTTGCAACAATGCTGAAATGACCTGACTTTCTGAAGCCATCAAGGCAAGAGGTGGCTGTTCTCTGTACCTCAGAGTTGACTCAAAATGCCTGACTATCTTCAGGAGCCCTTCTTTCACTTCAGTAGACTTTGGATCAAGCCCTTGACATATAGACATGGCTCTCTTCTCTTTTAAGCAGATTACTATGGTATGCTAACCTTAAAGACAAGCATGTATGGTCCTGCCTTTGCTGGGACCTACAGTGCCTCCTGCTGCACCGTGAAGGTGCTTTTCCACCTTCACGGATAAGATTCATCCATGCTCCCCAGCCACTAGGCCCAGAATTTCTGCCTACAGGGGAGAAGTCCCAGCCAGTCTCATCAATGTCCCTGTGTGACTGACAGAGGGAAAGCTCCAAGGCGTTTCTGGAATATTTGTCCCCAGATCATGGAAGCAGAGGGTCAGTGCACTAATGCAAGTCAGTCATTTTCAGTGAAATCATCTCAGAAGCCCCTGGATTGAATTAATCAGCAAACCATTCCTGGCATGCTTGCTTGGAAGCAGTCACAGAATAACCTCCTGGCTTTTGGCAGATGAACCTGTACTTTTGCAATGCTGTGACAGCTGGAAGAGTTTGATGCTGTCTTGACTCAACATATCAGTCAGAAGCTTTCCCTGTGGGGAAATCTATGTGTATTTTAGGCTGATTTAGTTGGAAAAGAAATGAAGCTGACTCCTTATTGGTTTTCTGGTTTTTGGCTTGTTTGTTGGTTGGGTTGTTTTGGGTTTTTTTGTTTTGTTTTGGTTTTTTTTTGTTTTGTATTCCCCTCTATCTGTTTTTCAAAGCAGGAAAAGAAAATACATCTTCTCTCATAGATGACCAAGTGAAAGGGAGGATTGTTGGGAGAGAGACTCACACAGGATTTTAAGGTTCACTGTGAGAATTTCACTGAAGGGATAAATCCCTTCAGAGTTCATCTATCCAACTAGAAGATAAAGTGGAGGTGTGCATCGTCACCCATTAACAAAGTCCATTCTCCCTGTGCAGCTGTGTGATCAAAATCATCTCCCAATTTCACAACTGCATCTCTAAGCCAAGAGGAGGTGGTTTAAAAACGGCCAGTGATAATTTAATAAATAATAGAAAATTACTTTTTTAATGTAGCAGAAAGCACCTGAAAATGTATTCTTCCCACAAGATTTTGATGGGTTGCCACTTACTTCTATTGTGCTTGGTGCAATCAGTTTAATAGTTCTGATTTTCCTTGACCTCTCTGCATGAAGAACATTATTATAAAAGGAGGTATATAATAAAACTTCTAAAGGTAATAACAGAACCAAAACAGGTAAAAGGCAGTTTGAGCTTGAATGTAAGGCACCAGTGTTAGTGCAGACCTACAGGTGGCTTGACACTTGCCTGCTTGAGTGATCAGGGCTCAGTTCATATGGCATTTTTGATTAGAGGAGGTATCAAAGCCATAGCCCTCGATATGAAAGAGGGGGATGTGAAGGCAGAGAAATTTGAGTCCCAAATTGCATAAATTTGCCAAGTCTCTGGCTGCAGTGCAACACTCATTTATTTGTAGGTGAATTTAATAGACAGGATGTTGAAGGAGGAATTACTTCCCAGAGTGGTATATTGGGATTAGGTAGAAACCGCCTAAAGCCAGAACAATAGGTTGCTTTTGTGCTAATTTGTGCTTTTAAAATGATTAAATGCACCTGACATTTTAGGTAATCTTATATATTTAAATTAATATGAAACTCAAACTGTGTTTCTGAAGTCCTTTCTTCACTAGCATATGCCTATGTTATAATATGCATTGTATAATATATAACTATGTATCTTGTGGTTTCTTGATAATTTAAGCAAGAGAGGCTTTTAAATTAGCTATTAAATTACCATTCAGAGATCTGATCATCTTCTAATTTCCGTACAAAGTCCTCCACAGGGGATAAATCTGGTTTAAATGTTCTCTTCTTCCTATGATTTTATGCCCTGGATGTAAGATGATATAACATTCCTGCATTTCTAACTCAAACACATTACAACCCTGTAAAAGGTTTTTGCTCAGTTTTGGCAAATAAATCTGTATTTCAATTGTAAATGTTTCCAGAATTATGAAGAAAAACATAATTTCTGGTTTTGTTCAGTCCTCTTACCATATCCATGGGTGTGATACCTGAGTAACTTATGAAAGCATAAATAGTGGTGAGTTTTTGAATACTTGAAAATGCTAGTCATCTCCCCAGTTTCCCTTCTATATTAGCAGAAGTAAAATTTTGCATTTTATTTCTTCTGACCTTTTTGGCAGATATTTGCTAACTGCTTTTCTGGGCAGCAAATTTACAAAGACTTTTCTTGAGTTGGAGCAGGGGGTGAATTTCTTTCCTTATGAAGCATGATTGGTGCTTTCTCCTTGTTCACTGTGGCAGGAGCCCTGCACCACTGCACCATGAGCTGCTGGGGCTGCTGCAGCCTGGGAGCAACTTGGCTGTGGTGGGTTTGGGAAAGATATTTGTTCAGCAGGTGTAAGCAGAAAAAATACAACTCAAGGATAGTCAAGAGAGATTAGGATAGTAGTGGGGTACTCTGGGTTTTGTTTCCCCTTCCCTCCCTTCTTGGGTCTTCCTACCATTGCTGTCTTTCTTGCTGACCTCTGTTGTGGCAGATCCAGTTTCCACACTGTGGTCAGCAGGGCTCAGAAATATTTTCTGCGTTAGTTGTTCCTCCATTCTTCAACATTACTGCACAAAATAGCGTCTGTTGTGACAAATAATGTCATGCCATCATATATGTCCACAATGCTGAAAACAGATAACCTGTGTCCACATGAGCTATGGGAAAACCTGTAGAATAAAACTGAGGTTAGCCAAATTCTTACCCATTTTGTGAATTTTGCCTTGCAAGGTGCTCTCAATCAATGCTACTTGAGTTTTACTTCCTTCTGCAAAACACCTTCTTAATGTTATGTTGATGACAGAGCCCTAGGTAGGAATTCTGTCTTCTTCTCCTTGATAAAATTATTATAAACAGAAAATACAAAAAAACAGAGCTGGACTAGCCTTTAATATTTAAAGCAGTAATGATAAAATCAGAAATACTATATCTGAAACCAGACTGGATTTATGCCTGTCTTTTGCAGCCTTATTGACTTCATTTAGTAAAAATAGTTATTTTTGTTGTTGCTAAGTTTTTGAGCCTATAATTGCAAACTCAATATGCAAGTTCAATATATGCTTTTTCTAGTTCCTATGGTTTTTCAAAACTTAATAATTCTTTTCATAGTCCATAATTCTTTTTCATACTCATATACTCCAATACCTGTGCTAGCCTACCAGAAGCATCTCAAACGATATGATAAAGTTATAATTTTGATATCATGTTCCACTGAGTACAAAACAGCATTCAAAATTGTTGGAAGAAAATTCTTTTCAAGTATAGTTCCTTTCACTGGATTTACTGCTCTGTGTTAGCATGGCAATTCACCATGGGCATATGGTCTATTCTTTGTTTTTTATTCCAGCTGTGCAAAAATATAATTCCACAGACCGTGTGCTGTGATCCACTGCTAGAGCAGGAGGATAAGGGTGCCTTTGTCTATCTCTATAATGGACTAATCTATCCCTGGGCAGGTTCCAGAGCGTATTTCCAATATATTCTCACTATCACAAACTGCCCAGACATATGTAATCCCAAAGGATACCATTAATTTTACTTTGATACAGATTATAGCAGACTAATTATTTGTTCCTCTTGAGGTTCCCACAGATGGGGTATAACTGTATTCATTGATGAAGACTAGCATGTGACTTTAAGAAAAGCATTTACCTCTCAAGGTTTCCTTTCCTCCTTTGTTCTTCTATTGTCCTCTAACACTCTCCGAAGTTATTGTTATTGGGTACTAATTTAATAAAAATGCAGGAGATTCTCCCTGAAATGATAACCACCAAAGCTATTCAATTGTTTTTCTGTGTAACAACTCTGATTGAAATTCTGGTCACAGCAAAGTCGAACACAAAATTTCCTTGGCTTCTGTGGGGGACTGGAATTTCATCTAAGGTGAATATTGTTTTTGATTTAGACACAAATATCTTATAACAGTTTCTGACTCGCAAATCTCGTCTAGCATAATACCACATTAAGCAAGCCAAGAAACTGTAATCTAAAGGATATTGTCAAGTGGAGACTGAACATATATTCATTTCAGGTACTGTATGCTAAATACAAATCTCTTTACCTGGCATGTGTTGTCTACCACGAGATAATGTTATCAGTTATGTCCCGTGTGCTGTAGAGATCATTACTTTCAAGTTAGAGAAGGACAGCAAAAGAAACAGCAATGTAGCAGGAATGAAAGCAGTAGCAGTGGAAGAGAAGAAAAGCTGTGGGAATGCCTTTCAAGTGATGTAGAGATACTTCAAACATATTTGAATTCTTTTTTTAATACAGCCCTCCCCATGAGCAGGATCCATCCTTTCTGACTAATTCTTCAAACAAAACATATGCAAATAAACCCGATCTTAACTTTTTATATTCTATGTTTCCCTATGTACCTATGTGAGAAAATGATCGAAATGCTCAAGCTGAAAACCCCTAAGATGACTAGCTAGTTAGCTCTCCGTATTTCAGGAAACAGGTGATGGAACTCTTCTTTGAGTCCACGATTTCCTTGTAGCAGGAGGAGCTTTCTTAATACTACCTTTTAAAGAAGGACATAAAGCAAGATAATATACATAACATAAGTGTGTGCGTATATGTGCATGTATCTACCCACATATTCATATACTTCGTTATCTATGGGAGAGGAGGAGTGGATTTTTCCTGTTCTAAGCAATTACTTGTCCTATCAGTATTTCAGCACTTACTTTTTTCTCTCCATTAATTCAGACCTTGAATATACATGTTTATTTTTAAATAATTGCAAATTATCCATGAAATGTTAAATAGGATAATGAACTCATTAAGCATTAATCATGTAACATAGTTCAAGCATGAAAGTAGGCTGTTAACACACACTTCTAGAGAGTTACCCTGAAGCGTAGAGTGATTTGAGGAAATCAGGAAGACCAGTGGTTAATGTGGTTGCACAGGACCTGGGAGATGACAGTACCTTTCATCATCCCACTGCAGATGTTTCAGGTGCTGCTGCTAAAGGATCGTGCCTCCCTTCACATCATTAGAAGAGTGATAAAACATCTCGGTGGGAGGGGAGGACAATAAGCACTTGACAGGGCTTGGAGGATGTTAGGTGACACATCTAATGAAGGCCATTAACGTATCACAGTTAGATTTTCGTGGAGCAAGAAAAAAGCCATTAGTCTTTTTGTATGTCAGCTGGCAGAAAGAGTGTGGAACAAAGTCACTTTTCCTCCAGGAATTTGAATTCACACAGAAAAGAGATTCTAAGTTCTTTTGTCATCTATCTACGACACACGAGGGGAGTGTCTGGCAGTTACAGAAGCAGTCATCTCTTTGACAATATAGTTAAAACACATGCATTTTTGAAGTTAGGCATATTGGTTTGGGCTAAAATTGCTTAAGCTATGAAAAGGCAGTGTAAATATATTTAAAAAATGTGTTCACTTCTTTAACTTTAAATTTTAGATCCATAAATAGGTCCAGGAGAAAAATCTTGGGAAAAAACCCCAATTATTTCAGGTCAGGCGGAATGTTTTGTTTCATATAAAGCCTTTTCTTGGTGAGAAGTATTATTTGATAAGAAATATTAACAGTAATCAAATTAAAAAATGGTTAAGCTATGTTGAAAATTACTTTGTAAAGTCCTATTGACAGAAAGTGTTAATTTAATCAGAAAACCTACATATATTGGGGATCCTATCATTACAGACATTCATTGTGCCAATAGAAAGTGTTTTGTTAATTTTTCTTTTGCTTAAAGCTTCTTTTGCAAAACTTGAGAAGGTTGTACTTGGCAATTTACTTCTTACTTGGCAGTCTCTGTGAATAAAAATATTCTTTCAAACATTTATAAACCCAAAAAAGAATGATTTTGCCAATTAGCTACTTAACAACCATCCTAAAATAAATTATACTTTGAGTAGTTGTAAAGTAGTATTTTTTTTGGCAGTAATTTATAAAGTAAGGGAGTTAGATCACCAGTTTCCTACCCTTAAAATCTCAGATATCCTGAAGTCAATATTTTCTCCTCTAAGAATTGTGATCTTGTTGCTGTATCAAACATCTGTGTCATGAAGTCGTGTTACCCAGGGAAGGTCCCTGACAACTTGGAAGGGCATAGTTTTGCACTTGTCTGTAGTCATTCAAACCATGAAAAACTGAGTCAATTTGCAAACATTGGAAATGGGCCATTATTGAACTAGGACAATAAATTCAGTCATGCCCACAGGAGCATATAGCACCCCACTACCTAAAGATACATGCCATAAATTTACATTATTTTATTTTCTGAAATACTGTGTATTCAGAAACACATGCAATTCATGGATATTTTTTATTTTCGTGAATTAAGTAGCAGTGCTTGGGGATTTTTTTGTAACAATAAGCAGACTAAAAGGGCATTCCCATGGAATTCAGGTTGATAATCTTAGTCTTGTCCCTCTAAATACAAGCAGTGGTTAAACACAAATCTCTGACATATAAGAAAGCACACTAGGATTCAGAATTGCACGTAACTTCCAGTCTTAGGGATAGCTTTAGGTACCTCTTCTGTCCCAAACTGTCCCAATACTTACACTTTACAGATACTTTACCTCATACACCTAGGGAACTGAACACTATTGTTACCTAAAAATGATGCTAAATGGCGATAGAGAACAGGCAGAGGTATAGGAAAAGAGGAAGGGAGAAGCAGAATTTTGGAGAGATGCAAGAAATAGTATATCACCACCAGGAAGGCCACAAGGATGATCAGAAGGGTGGAGCACCTCTCCAATGAGGACAGTCTGAGAGAGGTGGCGTTGTTCAGCATGGAGAAGAGAAGCTCCAGGGAGACCTTATTGCAGACTTTCAGTAGTTAAAGGGGGGTTATAAGAAAGATGAGGGCAAACATTTTAGCAGGGCCTGTTGTGATAGGACAAGTTGAAGATGTCCCTGCTTATTGCAGGTAGAGTTGGAACTAGATGACCTTTAAAGGTCTCTTCCAACCCAAAGTACTCTATGATTAACGATATTGGACTAAATTCTTTAGACATCAATCCACTAGAGGTCAATGCAGCTACCGTAGCCTGCACTGAACTTATACAGTGGATATGCAATGCTCCAAACTTAAATCTCAGTATGCAAAAATGTACTGCAGTTATGGGGCAGGAAAGAGCATCAAGAACCAGCAGAAATGTTCTTAATGCAGAGAATTCACGTGTTCCCTCTTGCATTGCACCACATCAGTGAGATGCAAGCTATGATGGCAACAGTTATTCGTCCTCATTTGGCCTGTAAGGACACTTGTACCTCAAACAACATAAAGAAGTCTACTCTTTCCTCCTGAGCTTCAGCATACTTTCTGGCAATATATTTGGCACATACTCAACAGACTTTAGCATCAAGATGCTTTTTTATGGTTCCCAGTAATCAAACTGTGTGAGAAAGATATTCAGTTATAATAAGCAGTGTTAATAACAATACATTTATATTCATAAGGCACCCATAGATTGGAGAATTACACATGTTAACTCTTAGCATAACTGCAATAAGGATTTAATTAAAAAAAAATAAGGAACTGGAGTCCAATAAATTCTATAATTAGCCAGACAAAAAAAAATAATTCTGAAATAATCACTAGAAGCATGTATCAGAAAGAATAAGAAAAGAGATAGATTTAAAACCTAGGCAATTCTCCACAGATGACATTAAATAGTTCCAGAAAAGAGAAACACTGCTACATGATTTTAGAGAAACAGACTCATTAAAGAACACTTCCATTAAAATTTTGTAAAATTTTTAAAAATTATTTCATCATGTCTTAAACCTGTTTTAACATGTCAGGCAAAGCTTCATCATTGCATCAATCACCTAGTGATGCAACATTCGGAAGGTAAATGATCTGTATTTCTTACTTTCACCAGGGGGTAAAGCTGGAGGAAAGATTGTGCAGCAGAAGAGGACCTGTATCACCTGACCCCTGTATACCCAGATGGGTATTACTAAGAGCATTTGTGAATCCCTACTAAGCTATTCAGGTTCCAAGAGCAAAGCAAAAATAGATAAAAAACACCCCTTTCTGTGCCAGAGAACGTAATTCCCTTGCAGTTGCTGGGTTACCCTGTTTGCTATTTATCAATCAAATAGTGTGGTCCCTCTAACCAGTAACTAGTCACGCCAATCCAGACTCTAGGAAAGCTTTTTAAAATATGTTTGATCAGCAGGTAGTTAGGTGTATTTGTCTTTCATGAAGCCAAGGAAATGTTGTTCCTCTTGTGCTCAGAGTGTGGGACAGTTCAGGTTTTTCTTTGCATTCAGTTTGCTTTGCCCTGCCAAAGTTCTCAAAAAAAAATTCCCTCATACAAACATGAATAGGCAGACACATTATTGACTTGTATCATTCATCTTTTATCTAATGCAAATTCACTAAATAGAGAATGAAATAATAATTTCTCATAAGAATTGCTGAGACAAGTTGCTTATTTTATAAAACCCAAAATGAGTCTATTCAAAATGGGGCTCAGAATCTGGTGATATAGATATACAGATGGCAAATTATTTGTAGTTGGTGGATTGTCTAACCCAATAGCTAATTGTTGGGAGGAACTAACCACAAAAAACCTGACAGTTTTTCTCAAGCAATTTCTTTTTTTTTTTTTTAAAGGAATTAATGCAGTTCTTCAAAAATATTGAAAAGCTGTGAAAATAGCAGTCACCACAGAAAAAACATAATGCATAGGAACAGAGCTGTTTTCCTAGACTTATCTTTCACAACCAAAGTGCTATCAGATGACAATGTTATCAACTGTAAGTATGAGTAGCTTAAAATGACTTCAGTCACTCAGTCTGCTCACTCAGAAATGGAAAAACTGATTCCCTTCCATCTTGCCATCTTCCGTTACCATAGAACTGGAGTTGCCTGTATTAAATATGGGTCTCTAATGACTGGCAAAAAGAATATTAATACGCCAGTTGATGTGCTACTTGCTGGCATGGTCTTGTGTCCTTTATAACGAGAAAGGGCTGCAACTGATAAAACACTTGGAAGGAAAGGGATAGCAACTAGCCTGTCCCATCTTATTCCCTCTATGTATTCCCTCCATGTTCCTGTAAATGCCCTCCTTTCATTTGTAACCGCACTTATTTATATCTACAAAAACTGCCCTTGCTCAGTCCCATCCTCACTGGCGATGATTATGGAAGGAGCCAGAGGAAACAGGTCCTAGAGGTTTTTTCATTAGAAAGCAGTAAAAATCTTTCATTTGTCACACTTCCATTCTCTCCCCTCTCCAAATCTGGGCCATATCAATGACCAGCTCTTAGTGCCTGCACTCAGCTTACTGAAAAAATTGTCAACAACACAACATTTGCATTTCCCTTTATCCCTCCAAGTCAGTTATACTGGTAATAGCTCTGTCTGCCATCGTCTCTAAAACTGACTAGGAAAAGAGATTATAAAGGCATCATTTAAATGATTGTTTCATGCAACAGATAACTTATAATTTCTAGGAAAGGGTTGCCCTCAGATAGCCCAATCTTTGAAGGAATGGATTTGAAACAAAAATAGACTGATTAATGAATGTATAATCTTGCTTGAGAAGGAAAGTGGGATGAAAAAAATCACAATCAACTCTAAATGGAGTTATAAACTGTCTGGAATAAAATGATTTTGAATGAAAGACTCAAACTGGTAAACATACTGAAAAGGGCAGAGGGCAGACCTCTGACTCTCATGGGAAGACAGTTTGATGGAGGAGAGAAAGACTGAAAGCTGGTTTAGTCCACTTAAGTATCACATACTTCAGGGGGTTCAAAATGTAAGTACGATCCTAACAATATGAATCCTGTACAAGCCATCAGCATAAGAAATTATCTTAATAGGAGATTCACAGTAGGAGGTTTCAAAAGGCAGCTCATCTTATGGGGAGGCAGCATTCAAAGCAGCACTTCAGCTCCCTGCTGCTTCTATTGGGTGGGAAACTGAACAACAAGGATTGTTGTAATGTTGGCATTTGTATCTCTCCAGTAAGGCTTGTATCAGCCCTTACCCTGTAAAACCAGTATTTTAAAGAGTTTTATTACCACAACATCAAAAAGTTTTTTTCAGGGTTATGTTTAGTTCATACAGCCTCTGTGTGCAAGCAATCCTTATTTCATAAATTTGGAAGATGCAAAACTGACTTCATTTTAGGCCATGGATATAAATATTAAATAATTGGATATTTACAGGTTTTGGAGATTGCCATGTTGCTCTAAATCAATATTGACTTAATAAATGAATTTGTACAATATTTAACTTACTACCATGGTCTGAATCAATATTGATATAAATTAAACTGACCAATATTTACATTACTATATGCTCTGAATTCCAGTATTACTTAATCAATATACAGGTTTGGAATTTGTGCCAGGTGGCTAAACCACAGACACGGTTTCTGGCCTAACCATTTTACTACATGTACCAAAGAGTATTTACAAACCAATCTATAATTACTCAGCTGCTTAGTTGGGATGAATCGTTTGAATATTCTTAACGCTGGTAGGAATTCACCAGTAGCTACCAGATCACAGCACAGGCAGCTCTGCCACAAGTACTTGCTCTTATGCAGGATCATTCAATCAGGTATTGTCAAAGCCAAGACCAAAATATCGATCTCCTAACTTAAAAAAAACCCAGGCCTTTTTCAGCTTTCACATCCTGTCAAATGAGACTGAAATCAGCTATTTGGGATAGAGACCAGAAATATGTCAGAGGAACCTATGCATAAAAAACATAGCAATGACTTCTTAGTTGTTCCTTTTTAAGTAATTCATTCCATTTTCAGGTCTATTTCACAGATTCCCCCAAGAGACACCTCTTTGAGACTGTAGTCATTAATTTAAACATATATATCACACCATGACACTAATTAAGTTCCAAAATGTAATTTTTCATAGAAAAAGGTACTCAAAATTGTTGACCATTCCAAATCACTACCAAATCCCTAATGTGATCAATTTGAAATAATGACAAAAGTATCTGCCAAAATTAGAGACTGGAGGCAAAATATATTTAGAACAAGTAGAACAAGGAGCAAAGACATAATTTCCATGATTTATTTGCTCTATAGCAGCACCTATGAGTACCATGACAGTCCTTGCCCCAAGCATTGAACAATTACGGGACTATTAATGCAAAATGCATCTTGTAGATGACACAAGTCAGGTCCATGTGAGGCAATGGGGGAAATATATTGGATTGTAGTGCCCCTCTTAAAATACTGTTAAAATGCCTCTCAAAACACCCTTTGAGCCACAAGAAAAAGCAATACAATTCTCCCCCCAAATACTCCCCATTTACAGCACATAGCCCTAGGAAGTGCACAAGAATAAAGTTTGGGACTCAATCTGTTCAGCATGTCCCTAAAGCTAATACTAAATTGTTGTACGCCTCTGATGAGACTGATTACTATTTTATCATTTTTAAGCCATGTACTCTTTTATTTGTTAGACAACAACCACCCATATTCCCAGTTCTAATTTTCCCTTTGACACTAGGCCTTCATATTCCTGACTGTTTTTTTTTTTTTCTGTAATGACCTTTCATAACTTTTATTACCTTGCTAAGAAAGGACATTCTTTCCCTTCAAATCTTCTGCAGGCCATCTTTAACCACATTTTTCAACCAGACTCATATAATCTTAGTAATGCATCAGTTGTTCACTAGCAAGTCTGACAGCCTGTGAATTTATTTGGCTCATAGTCTGGTCTATGACTGGCAGAAAAAAAGATGTGAAAACCATTTGCACAATTTAATACATGGCACATTCAATACTGCGTTCGATAACAAGCAGTGGTTTCTAACACTCAACAGGGGGAAAGATGCCAAAATCTAGGAATGCTCTTTTGGGCACGGTGAGGGACATTGAGCATTTTGCTCCAGTGCCGTGTCTGTGTCAGGGATCATTTGTATCTGGTGAACAAGCAAAGTCATTGAAGAGTCACCTTAATCACACATTCAGCTGGCTGTAGTCCTGAGGATATTCGGGAATTCACTGAAACATTTTCTATGGACTCCCACTGTTACTACTAAAGAGCTGCACTGCCAGCAGTGTCCAGCTAATGCTGCATGCCGAGAGACATGCTCGCTCTCTGCCAAGGGTGAACTGCTTAGCTTCTGTCTCTGAAAATTTCTTGGCCCACCCTTTCTGTTAAGATGTCTTTTCTTGTTACTTTTAGTTACTGCAAGAGCTTAAAGCCTTGCTTAATACTCACTTTTTTCATTCCCTTTATTGGCTCAGGGGCCAAGCCTGATAAGAATGATTTTTGAAGACATGTTTCTGTGATCCCAGCCACTTCCCCTGCCTGCTTAAATCACTGCAATTTAGAGTTACTATTTTTGACTCTGCATAGATCCCCCCAGCCTGAATTAGATCTTTTTCTCTGTTAAACATTTTCTAATACAAATTCAACATTTACTTCAGTGCTTTATTTTTGAAAGTGTTTAGTTGCTCTTCCTTCTTGGTAATGCCCCTTATCATGCTTCCATCTAAAAAAAGGGTATGTTCTAATGCTCTTCTATGTCTGAGCTTTACCTGGAGCTTGAATACCATCTGTAATTAAGAGCTGAAACTGTTGTACTGGGATAAACAACAGATTGACTTTCTATGTCTTAACGTTCATTTTTTCTCTTTCAGGCTCTGCCATATTTAATTGAAATTATTCATCACTACAATGAACTGTCAGATACACTTGCCCATGATTTTCTCATTGTCCATAATCTTAGCTTTCTTTTTCTTACCATTTTCTCCAAGGGACTGTGTCTTGCCTGTATTGCTTGTCTCTTATCATAGTCAAGTTATTTGCTTATCCAGCAAGCTCATATAAACTGTTAAAATTTATGTGTGTAGTGGACAGCAATTATATCACTTCTTCCAGGGCAAAATTAAAAAACACTAAGAAGAGTATTCCCTCACCTTCATCCCCCACTGTTCACCCAGGGCAATAAATTTCAATTGTACACAATATTTTTGAACAAAGTGCAGAAGCACAATGTAACGTAAGACTCAGACTGGAATACTAAGTTATCAGTCTGTTTCTAATCAATGCATATTTCATGGATGCTAAAAAGAAATCAACAAAACTCTTTATGATTAGAAGCATCATTTAACATGAACATTTACTTGATATTTTGCTGGTTTCTGCACCTGATAGTACAAGCTTCAGAAAAGCATCTCAATAGTTACAGTACGTAACTTCTCATTAAAAAGCTGATAATAATAGGAACATCACAGGGGCATAGTCCTGATACCTTATCATCATTTTTTACTCTGGTTACATTCCTTACATAGCTGGAAAACTCAAGACTAGACTTCGCTGACTTGACGAGAAACTTTCTGGTAAAAAAATATTCCCTAATTTTTGCATGTGAGAAATAGGTGGTCCGATTTTCACTCACAAACTCATGAAAAACTCAGAATTCATGAAAGTGCAATTAGCAAACAAATAAATAACCTCTATATCACTGTGGCGTTAAATTGCTGTATTAGGTTCTTTCTTCAGACATTTTCCAGGGTAAGTAACTGAAGTATTATCAGATAAAAGGCTGGCTTCTCTTATTCCATATATGCTGGTACAAAAACAGACCAAGTGTAATTAATATTAAAAAAGAGCCCCCTTCTTTCCCCCCCCTCCCAAGGCTTTGGACAAGATAATAATCTTCAACAAAGGTAACCAGAGGAGCAGTTTGCAAATGAATGTATTCTCTGGAGGAAAGCAGAACTCTACAGATGCAGTATCACTCACAGATAGCAGTGTGCAACATTTCTGCATCTTGTAATGTAGCTGGTAGAATCTGGAGATATCGTTTCTAGAGGAAAAAACAGACTGAGAGTACTGAGTTAACTCCCTCCCATTAGCCAGCAAATAAACTGGCTAGTAAAATGATGACACTTTGGACCATTCCAACAGAAAGTGGAATAAAGGGATTGGGGTTGAATGAGATGGTTCAGGCAGCTTGTATTTGGGAATAAGGCTGCCTGCTCTCCCAGCTGAAGGATAAACAATAATACAAAGAAGTCTAATGGAGCCTTGCCAAAACCCATCTTTCTAAATGGCAACCTGAAAGCTCAGTTCACATGAAAATCGATATAGCACCGTTCAAGATGAAATACAGTCGATTACCAAACAAACAGAGGCACTTTTTTAAACACGTGGGATTGTGTTTAAGGAAAATAAAAAGGGAAATAATCTTGCAATAATATTGTATTCTAAGACTAGAAAATGTTTAACCTTTAAAAAAATAATTAGTTAACAGGACAAACCACTAGCCAGCATATATTTCATTTGGCAAGCTGAAGCACATCATCAGGCAAGAAGGAAAGAGCAGAATTTGTAGATAAAAGCTGAGGAAGAGTTTGGTGTTAGTACAAATTCCATGCTACTCGATATATTGCAGACATATTTGACCTGATAGCCGTCATCTGTTTGTAGGGCCCCAAACAAAAAAGAATCTCCTTTATTCCCCAGGACTATTTCTATGCTTCTTCAGAAAACCACCTCCTATAAGTATATTCATAAATGTACTTATGATCCACATTAATTGCATCATACCATGGTCTACATTAATTGCATTGTCTGTCACATTTGTCCTATTAGGAGATTGTTCAGACTTTTTTTTTAATTGTGGAAATGCTTTTCAAATTCCCAGCATAAGTTTGTTTGTGACCGGTGTTTTGCCTGTCACCATAAGAAGCTTCTGTAAGTACCTGATATTTTTATCTCTGAGGGAAGAATTACATACCCTATCAGACCTTCTACTGCCAGGCTGAAGCCCTTTTCTGTAAGAAATCCTTCCACCTCCACTTCCTGGAGAAGTGCTCCAGATAAATCCTCTACAGGGTATTATACAGAGCCATTCATATTTTTATGCTTCTATTGATACAAATCTCACCCAGTCTATCCCACAATCTCTTTTCAGAGTTTTATCCTGTAAGTTACAGTCCTGCTATGATCAGCTTGTCCTGTCTTCTGTTGTTGTCATTGAAAGGCCCTACTCACTGCAAAAACCTTCTCCTATGTGTTAGCTTATGGCTTTTAATCTCACCTCAGTAGCATGTTCTTCAAAGTCATCCACCTCTTCCTCTACAACAATCTCATTTTTTCTATGGTCAGTGCTGCTGTCAATTGTCTTCCAGACCTGGGACAAGAAGCAAGAAACAGATTGCATCAGGAGATGGCCAGGGGAGGGACACAGTCTCCTTACCATGGGCTTAAGCAGGGTTAGATCCGGGAGAGCGACAACTGAGCATAAAGGAGAAGATTGTACAGGACAGGAATCCTAGCATGCGCAGTGGGCGCTCTGCCAATAAATTATATATTTTTCAGAGATAAAGAGTTGCACAGATTTTTCTGAGGCAGTTCAATGTAAATACTTGCCTTCACTGCTGGAAACACAAATTTGTATGTGCTTTCTGGCCACATGACTATTCTCAGTCCAGTTCTTCAGTGAACATTTCCCTATTTTATGCCAGGTTTGTTTTTGCCAATATCTGGCTGTGTTGATGGATATTACTTCACAGCCCTCCTCACCTGGAAAGCCACCCCATCACACAAGGGAGGGTCCCAGGGCCTCCAGAAGCAGGAGCAGCTTTGACTCTGAGCCTGCCCTCCCCTTTGGATGTCCTGGGCAAGACCTGTTGAGAATGGTGCCCTATAAAGCCACAAGGGTGGGAGCCTGCTCTGTTGGGAACATATATCTTCACACAACCCCCCCGCTTTTCATTTTGTTTCTGTTACTATAAGGTGAGACCTAGAGATAGATGGTTTTAGTCGGATTCAGGCAGAAAGTCCTCTGATGACACATGTTTACTTCTGCCAGACTCCAGATGTTTCTGATTTTGGTTTTGTTTCTAATAGGAAAATGTAACTGCTCTTATGGCTTTGAAGGCAGAGGTGAACTGTGTCAAGCTTTATTGTGATTTATAGATAAGACGTTTCAGTTTTATCACTGTCTGGTTAGATGGCGCTGCAGTACGTGACAGCCTGGTTTGAAATTTTCCCTCACCTTCTAGATAAGCCCAAACTTCTTTTTTTCTTTCTTTTTTTTTTTTTTTTTTTTCTTTCTTGTCGATCGCAGGTGTGAAAGACAGAAAATGTAAAATTACTGGGAGCTTGGCACTAAAAAATAATGATCCATTACAGTGACATCATTAACTACTTCTATCTGCCTGTTATGGAACTCCAAAGTGCATTTGGAAAAAGAAGTCTGATATCATTCAGGGCATGTGGAGAGTCTGGAATAATGAGGAGCTCCATTATGAAAACACACAAAAGAGATTTCACCTTTCTTCCTGAGTTAATTATCTCTGACAGAAGAGGTAAGCTCTGAAATGGTATTTGCTGTTGTATGCAAGTATTTAATATCTCTTTAAAGAGTCAAGCTTGAAAAAAAAAAGTAATTTAACAAAAATAATTATCAGCACTAACTTTGTGAAATTTCTTTTAAGACATTTAAGTTTATTTTGAATTAACTGAGAACGAACATAACACCAGCGATTGTCATAGGTCCATGTGGGACATACTGGTTACTTTGCCTCTCTTATAATCGTATTGGAGAAGTTTCTACACACAGCTCTTTCAAAGAGGACATTGGCCTTATGTATACTTCTAGCCAATGTAAAAGTCTGGCTTTGCTTCCTAAAATAGAAAGCAGTAAAATAAGCATGTAATGTCATTATTCAGCTTTCTAATTAATGACTGACAAGTGTCTTCTTCAGAAATTATGACTTTAAGCTGTACGAACAGCAGAAATAAATAGTACCCTAATACATTTTTAAACTGTCACTTCATTTTTCTGGTGTACTTATCAATTTATATTTCTATACAGTTTAAGAGCTAACCAAATTCTACCAAAAATTCATTTGTCAGAAATTATTTACTATACCCTGATAAGACATACTAAGTGATGAAATAACACAGTGACTGAATAGTGTTAGACCAGCCTTTCTCAGGATGTCTTATTCACTCTTGTCACCTTGGTATTTTCCCTTCCTGCATTCATTCTCATCTTTACCTTCCTGGACAGACCATGATGCACTCTTCAGTCAAAAATCTCCTGCTATATCCCTCCCTTGTTTTTCTCTTGTTTTGCCACTTTTTTATCTTTCTATTTTGTCTCTACCATGCTGTTTAGCTTGCTTTGGTCTCATTTTTCATCCCATTTCTTCTTTCAGAAGCTTCTCTCAAAATCCTTATTGTCTTTTTCACAACTTATCAATCTTCCCTTAGCTTTTTCTTACCCACATCTATCCACCATCATATATCCCCCGGTACTTTTTTGAAAGCATTTGTACGTGAGTTTCAGAAATGCTGTGGCCAGACCATCCCCTGAGGGAGCAGGTGGTAAGAGAGGAGAGTCTCTCTGCTGGCAGGGGTGAAGGTTCTGATCCATACATCTGAAAGCTAGTGGGGGTCTCAGCCCTCCTGGGAACTCTGTTAAGCTGTCCCTCTGTTAAGGTCCAATACCACACCTTCCTACAGTGCCCTCTTCTAGGCTGCAATTTGCAGCCACATACTATATTTTACCTGATGTACTTACATGCTCCTGAGATAAAGCACCTGCAGGTGCATCCCATAGATTAAAAACTGGGTGCCCCCTGTGAACTCCTGCCTGAGTCTCTTTGCAGCAGTGGTGGTTGAAAAGGCAGACCAGGCGGAATTGCTCAGTCAGCAGGCAGAAACCCACCGCAGATGGTCTATACATCTCCTTAGAGACTAATATGCAACCTGAGAACAAAAGTATGTATCACTAAGAATAAAAGCATCCACATTATATATGGTGTACTGAAATTTTCAGAAAAACAAAGACCTGTATTTCAGGCCAGTCTCTCGTTATTCCTGTATTTTAATTTTTATGGTCAGAAACAACTGAATCAGCACAGAATAGTGATACAAACTTTGTCTCCACATCACACATTTGTTATTGTGGTCCTTTCTGTTTGACTATTAGCTTGCTCATTACCCCTATTATGGCAGCTTCTGACTATCCCAGCAAGAGGCCAAAATGCTGTTCAATTTACAATGTGATCTCTTTGCACCGTGTTTATTTTTATCAATGCATTATTTTCTTTCTGCCTTTATTTACACTCCCTGAGCTTGCATAGGCACTTTACCGAGATGTGCTTTGACAGTCAGCTTTCTCCGTTACGTCCATTTGTTTTGTTCTGTTTTTTTTTTTTTTTTCCTAGAGCGATTATAGCAGCTTTTGCCTGGAACTTGCCATCAATGACATGTCTAATCATTAGGTAGTTTTTCCATGCTCTGATACGACAGGAGGCATAGCTGTCTTTCTCCAGAGCAAATCAGTGACCCTTCCTATCATTTATTTATGCATGAACTGTTGAAGAATAACAATAAAGCAGAACAGTGTCTGAGAAAGGCCAGAATTTCAATTCCAGTTCCATTCATAGATTCTCCTGTATATTTTTTTTCCTGGTAAATCCATACAGAACATCACCTAAACAAAAGAATGTGATGTATTATTATTTATATAAATGAATCCTCACCACCATCAAAGTTAAGTTCCTTCCATATCAGGCAATAAGTATTTGTATGGTAAGGACTTGCCTATGCCTTAAAGATTTTTTTTTACGCAAATATGTTACACAAAGACAGCAAAAGGAACAAAATATCATTGTGCCCACTATATCCCTCCATGGGCAAGGCAGAGTGAAAGACCAGGTAGCATGAGAGAAACTGTAAAAGGCTTTGGTGGCAGAGCTAAGACTTGCCCCAGGCATGTGAGGGCTAGCTCAGAACTCCCACCACCAAGATAATTTTCCTCTACAGCTGAAGGAATCAGTAGTTATATTTGTTTTGCACCATGATAGGAAGTTACCAGCCTGAAATAGCTTTTTTGTGTTACCAAGTTGAGGGGAAGCGTCTCAGGGAGAGACACCTTTCCCCACAATTTGTAAGCTGAGGGCAAAACGCCACGACAGACAGTAAATCAGTCTGCCAGACTGGCCACTTAATAAATTTTGAGTAGATTCATAATGTACTTAGTTTAGCTGGAGAGAGCATCATCCTCAAATACTTTTGAGGTGAGATCCCAGGAGATATCAGGAGTCTGAATAGAGGTACAGCAGCATACTGAAAAAACGGCAGCACCCGTTCAGGTTCTCTTTTGAAGCACCCAGTTCTGCAACCTACAGCCAGAGCCCTGCCAATGCCTGGCCCCGATATTCATTATAAATCTGTTCCCACAGACCTGACACTGACACTCTTAAAGCAAATCATCAGTTCTCTGGCATCTCCATTCTGTTTGACATCCGGCAAGACAATGAACCACTGTGACAAATTACTAACATCAGAAATCCCATCAAGGAATATTGTGACAAATAGAAACTCTGCAATTACTTCTTTCATAGCCCTCGACATCGTGTCTGCAAGTAGCATCAATCAGACCATTCAAGATATGATCAGACGGTCTCTGAAACTCTTTTGCACTCTCCAGATGCGCTGTTACATGCTTTACTTATAGGGAAGTGTTACTAATTTTAGTGTAGATCTTTTTATCTTGGATGATTTTTTAATTTTTTTTCTATTTTGTAGTCGTGGCTCTTTTTGTCAGGACAAAATCAGAAAGGCTCTAAGGTGCATCCTTTCAACAGGAGAAAAAAAAAAGCCCTGAGGGTAGCCTCAAGTAATTTTACTGAACAATATAAAACCCCCTTTATTACATTATTAGCTACACTTTATTTCCATTAAAACTTTTATATAAAACTTGACAGCATATCTAAACCAGATTGCTTTACAAAAGAATACACACAATGCTCAAGGAAGAAGACATACTGCTTAGTAAAATCCGTGGGGTTTAAGTCTACTGCAGTTACTGTATCTTCTGCCAAATATGTTCCACAAAAAAATGAATAAGAAAGAATTTTATACTAATTATAATATTTGAGACATTTATTATAATATTTGATAAAGCACTTAAGTAGGTATTCAACCTTAAAGAAACAACCAACTGAACTACGCCAAAGATGTTAAATTTTTAAAGCAACAATTTTATTGTTTATTCCTTCAGAGTCCAAAAAATACTTTTTTTTTTTTTTTTAACCCTTCAGAGAGCCCTCCATGGAGTTATTTGGGAAGTTATATAGCACTTTTAAAACATATTATTATTATTAAATGGAAAAGCTGCCTTACATTTTTGTTATATGTCCCCAACTACATGGAACCTACCATGCCAGACCTACAAATGATACAAATAGGACTTATTTTATATTAATCTTAAAAGCACAACTGAAAACTTTGCAGCTGCTTGTGAAGACTTGATAAAGCTACACAAACCTGCTTGAGAGGCAAGTATGAGCACCACAGCTCCTATTTTAAAGACAGAGATTAGAACAAGTTTTAAAAATAGGTGGGAAATGAGCTCCCTCAATAATGGGATCTCCTAGAAAGCTTAGCATGACCATGCAATAAATTCAGACCTGTGCTTCTCTACTTGTCAGGACCATCTAACAACAAGGAAATAAAAAGCGATAGGTGGTGGGGAATCTCCTACAGTTCAAAGAGATTGATGATTTCAGAGCAAAAGTTCATGACATGTTTTTCCAAACTTCTGTCACAGACTGGTGGCTAAGCTCATTTTTGTTCACGTGGTCCTGAATCATTATAGATTGTTGGCATTCAAAGAGAAACCACAGTTATCATGAAGCGATTTGTGCTACCTGACAGGAAGAGCCCATCAATTTTTTTCAACCTGCTATAACAGCTGCTCTTGAAGTTGGAAAGATCCTTTAATGTGTTAAAATGCCACAGATGACCAGTAATAATTTAATAAATAATACTTTATGCATTCAGTAACAATTTACAGCATGTTAAAATACTTTGATAGAGAAGAGAACAATTAGAGGTTGGCTGAACAGGATATGGGAGTATCATAGGATCCTTAATTTCACTTGCACCAGTGAAATGATAGTGTTCGAAACGCTAGAGGTCTTCAAGTCTAAAGGTACTGGATCAGAAGCTTTTAGAAGATAATCCCACTCACAGAGTCACTGAAGCTGGAAGGATGAATCCAGAGCTAAGGGAACAACTCCATTAGTTGGTAGTATTGGAGATCCTTATCCTTCTTATGAGCTTTAAGCAAAGCATGAAAACCTGTTAACTTTTCTCAGGCTTTATAAGAAAACAACTGGTGTGTATCTGAAACAATTCACATCTCTTAGATTTATACGGTTAGATTGTCAAAAGATTACAAATACTTCTTGACACTGGTAAATCCGAAGATATCTTGGCCTCTCATTACAGTCTGATTTTTCCTTCTCAGCCAGAGGAAATTAAGACCTGGAAGAAAGCAACAGACTGGAAAGAGAAAGCCAAATGATCTGACAAATGACTGGTATAGCACGACGTAATGGTTAGGTAAGAGAAGGATGTGTAGTAATACAGTATTGCTTGGATATTTTCTACTGACTTCCACTCTTGTCAGCCCTCCTCTCATACACTGACACATGTCCTGGCACCACATTTGTAGTTTTACTGTAACTACAACGACTTTGAAAGTGCCTGGATCCCCTTGTGTTGTGGTGAAGCTGTATTTTCCAGCCTTCCAGAGGGGGCTGTCACAGACTACTTCAAGTTAAAGTGCTCTTGGAGCTGTTATAAATATGTTATGAATCTGGCTTGAGCCAAGACTGACTTTAAACTTGCTTCTGTCCTATACTCTTTGGAGAACTAGAGGAACAAAGAAACAAACTGCACTTTTACAATAAAATGTAATGGGATTAGACTCTACAGTAAATGTATCTTTTGGTGTAGCTTAAGAATATTTGGTTGCTTAAAGATCTTATAGTAAAATCATTACTGGTCATATGAAGTATTACTCTATCTGATGTGTAACTGATGTTATTAGAGTGATATTATCACTACGTGATCCAGTGTTTCCTTTAAAATGAGTGCTCTTCTACCCTATTATACTGATAACTCATACATTAAACAGTGCCAGCAGGGAGTTAAAGGAGAAGGTTGATAAAAAAGCTTCTTTCTGACAGTATGCTGGATACCAGCTGGTATGTCTAGAGGAGAAATTTCTGCTAATCTGGGAGGTGGTCATCAAGTCTTGAGAAGGCCATACAGCTTTACTCACTTGCACAGCCAAGCAAGGGCACAAAGTAAGAGAAAATGATGGGAAAGACCTACTGAGTGGGATGCTTCATGAAAGCTCTATACTACAACATAGTGGATCGACCCAAACATGCACACCTCGGTTATCCTGGGTCAGCAAACTCAACCTCAACAATGCCTTTGGATTTAAAATGCTTCACTGAAAAAGAGTAAGGCAGAAAACATCTGATGTTTTCTAAACAGTTAAAAGAACCAGCTCTTTAATACTTAAAAGCACAGGAAAATCCTTCCTCTCCTCTGTTGCTAGAAGCATTCAAAAATGGATCTATGAGTATATGAGTCCACATTTCCCACTGATACAAATGGGTATGGCTCTACTGAGCCAGCAAAAGTCTGTCCTTGGTTCATACAGATTCCTTTTTGAATGCTGCCACCAATAAATGACTGATTTTTCTTTTCTTTAATTGTAGGGTTTGGCACCCACAAGTATTATAAGGCATTCCAAGGTGATAAATCAGCTGAGTTTGCTCTGCGTATGAGATGAGCTTCTCCTCCTCACATTTTAGTTCTCTTCACACTCCCCTACCCGATCTACCTTTCATCCTGCCCTCATTATATGCTTCTATCCCACATCCTAAGCCTTAACCTAAAACCTATTGAAGTAAAACGTCATTGAATGCAACAGACTTTGGATGAGGCTTGTAGTGATTAATCAGCATGGATAGTGATCGCCCCTGTGAGCTGCCGAATACCTTCAGGTCTCAATAACATCAACAAATCTCACAGAACCAAGCCCATACCTAATTCATGGTACCAGGACTAATGACAGCCTAAGACATCTTGCAGCTTTTGGGTTTCAGAAGTTGTATATATTGATCTAACAGGCAGAGGAGCTAGTGCATTGGTATCAGGAGGCTCTAACAAAATAGTTCACAGGTTTGGGAGCTTCTTAGGCCCATCCCAAATTTTTATTTGAATTATCCCAATAGGCTTTTCCATCAACCCTCCTGGGGTCTGCTAAGGAAAAAAAAAAAAAGGATAAAAAACGGTAATTCAGGTTTATGTTCTTTTGTGCTTGCTCCTACTGAGCACAATAAACTGACATGCTGCTTTTAATTAGCATTTAGTTAAGTGCTCATTTTTTGTGCAGAAACTATGCACCGACTCCAGTGAACACAGAGGTGCTGAACTGAGCGTGGGGGCGGTGCTGGTGGGAAGATTGGGTGGATATACTTGAAAAGCAACTATTTAGATTCAGTACTTGGGTTCCATCTGATTTCAAACTCTGCAGATATCAACAACGGAATTTGAATAGAAAGCTGATTATTACTAATAATTTACCTTAGGTAACAAACTTCAAGTCATTATGCATTAAATTTTAATGGGGTCCTAACACTATAACACCAGCACAACCCAAACCTTAGCTCAGCAATTGATGCTCAAAATCATGACAAACAAATAACACCTTCCATGGTAAAAGCACTACATTTACATAGCTCTAAGTGATTTCATCCCCACAAGTTTTGCACAGTCACTGCTCTTACCATTTCCATTTGTCCTCCTTCCTGCCCAATAGGATAGATAGCTACCTAAATACAGCTGGCTGCACCTTGTTTCAGTAAGAATGCAAGACCCAGCTTTTGAACAGCAGACTATATATTTTCAGGTGAACACTGGCCTTCTGTGAGCCCTACTCCTTCCTCTACCACTACTCAGCACCAGAAATCTTACTAGAACATGAGTTTGGAATGAAGAAAATTACCTATTTTGTTACCACAATTCGGATGCTTCTTGAAAAACTAAAGATCTTCTTGGCAAAAACGGGAACTAATCAAGTTGTTGGCTGAATTCATAAACAGGGTAATAGCTTTTCTCTACAGACTTGCAGATGTGTATCACCACATACACAAACTTGTAAAATGAGCTACTGCATGTGAAACTTGCATAGCTCTTCAACAGAGAAAAAAATACATTTCTCACCTTTTCTTTCCCAAGTTCAGAAATACTGAAATATTGTCCTTTTTTTACCAAATTTAAGAAAATATTGATGGCCATTCTTGTTTGTCCCACCTGCTATTCTCCAGGCAGGAGCCTGAACTCAATGGTGAGCTGGATTAGTTGGAAACCAATGGAATTCTTCTCATACCCCGTATTTACTATCATGGGATATTCAACCCCAGAAGGTGTGCCATCTTTGTTGGAAAAATTTTTTAGGAAGTTCTTCAAGACAGAAACAAGGCATTTAGGCTTTTCAACTCATACAGGACACCCGGACATCTTTACCATTATTTCATTATTAATACTGCAACAGGAATTTCATTCATGGACCAGAAACCACTTACATGACCTTGTACTTCATTTATGAAAGCCAGAATAACAAGGTAGGCCTGTCATATAGGCTTCACAGTCAAATTCACTGTATTCTTCTGTTGATCTGCACTGAAGCTATTGCTGCAAGCTGAGGAAAGTGGCTTAATTCCTGTGCACACCCTCAGGTGCAGTTTACATGGTTAGACATCTCTTTACTTAACAAATATTCCTAAAGAGACATGAAATGTCACCCATTGGAACACAATGCATCTAAAGAGAGGGGAGTGCTTTTTACAGGGATACTGTAAGAACAGAAGTAACAGTCTGGCATCACTGCTGTTGTCTGCTGCATAGGTGCTGGTGAATCCTGAGCCCTCTGCTGATACTTCTGTACTGACCTTCTCTCAAGGTACTGCACCAAGACCCTGACAAAACTGAATCTGTTGAGGATAGCTTGTTATATGTGAGGAAGTATCAGCAATAATCATCACTGAATAGCTAATTTTTTTTCACGCCTTATAAAATCATGTCGTTTTAGATTACTGAAAGGTTACTGGAAAGTCACTCAGCATTACCAGGGTATCACATTGTTACCATTTGCTTATTTGTGGTATTTTCATAAAGGAAACAAACACAAAATGGACAAAAAAGGGATGCACTGATGCAGAATAGTAAAAATCACAGTTTAAGATATTAATCACATTGAATCCTGTGAAGTTTTGGCAGATAATAAACAGGTGATAGATCGATCTCTAAAATCACATGCATATTATGAGCATAATCCTCACTCTAATGCAGGGTCGTAGAATTTTACAGTCTCATAAGCTTGCAAGGTTTCACCTGGAACATCAAAACAATTGCTAAAAGCGCAATAAATTCTACAGCTAGCCATCTGCTTACCCTCCTGAACTTTCAAATCTTATAAAAACCCAAGCTCGTAATTTTTCACTCTATGTATTTCAACTTTCTTTTTAAATACAGTATATTCAGAAGGTTACTTCATCTTTTCCATGTAATAAAAAAAAGATCCATTCTATTTGATAATAGTTTGTGGCAATAGACATTTTTTCTTGGACGGACTCTAAGTGCTATCACCAGAGCTAATGGGATTGTGGGGCACTGCCAGTTGTTTTATCTGGTTGAAAACATCTATATTTTGAGTCATGCCCTTCTTGTATGGCTTCAACTATCAATCCCTATTGGAAATTATATCCAGTAACTGCTTTGGAATAAGCTTAAATAGCACCAGTTTCCTGTGTTAATATCTGGTATTACGAATCACTCTGCTTTGGTTTTCAGAAAGTCATAAAGATTAAAGTTTCCTATTTCTCAGCACGGAACTATCATATGTTCCCCTGAAGTTAATATTTCTTTTTCAGCTAGACAATTAGACAATCTGTCAGTACATGGTTTTAATACATTTTACTACGCCAATACTTTTATATGGCCAAAACCCTATACGACATGTGTGAACACTTTTGAAGTGACACAAGTTAATAAGTAACCTATTCTAAGGACGCTCCCTTGACCTGACTGATATGGATAGGAAGGAAAACCACTAAGAAAACAAAAGAAAATTGAAAATTTTATATGCAAAGAAAATAAATTATGGCATATACATATCAAAGTTGAAGAAAATACAGCTTGGGGACACCAGAAGATAGAAAGAGAATAACAGAACACCAAGGGATAGCTTAGAAACAATTAACAAATGAAAGCTGAATGAGGGCAAGGGCTTAAGACTGATGTTCTCTGTGTGAAACCAGAAGACAGAACCCCGACAGGGTAAAGCAGATCAGTTCTCTGATGATTTTGCCAATGGGGAAAAAAATATTCCATACCATCTTCTGACATCTTTATCAAGCTTGGGGAAGGATTGCTCTTTCTTTCAAGACGCTGAAGAGAGATCTGATATTGCTCATGGTGTAGTGGTCAAAGAAGTGGTTGAGATGGACTTGGTCAGATAATGGAATTTTAATCTTTTTTCTGAAAGTGATCCTCTCATTTCTTTTAGGGGTTGGGTTTGTTTCCCTGTACCAGGTATAATGACATTATGCATGCTTTTCACAGGGATATCAGAGAGCCACTATTTGATATTCATAAATACAAGCAAGGTGAAAAATAATGTTATTCACTCAAAACAGGTTTGACAGTTCTTTAATCAACAAAAAAATTTACGTTCATCCTCACCAGTGAATAACTACAAAAATTATAATGTCCACATGCAATTTTAAAAATGATTTGATTATCAAGACAATACAAAAATTTCCTAGATTAACATTACTAATTCTCCTCTACCCCAAATTAATTTGGAGTCGCACATTATTTTCTTCAGTTTCCTGATGAGATGAAATCTACACAGTCTGTCCATATGGCTGTCTCCTTTAATAACCCTTGAACTTCTTGGTCATTTTTAAAAAGGCATAGCTTTCCGAGGTATGAAATTTTGGCAAATATCATGAAAACAGTTGACTTTGAAAAGAGATCCAAATTATTGCCTCAGCTGAGGGAAAGATCTTTTCCCATTCTCAGAGATAAGAGCCAGCAAATCAGCACTCTTGTGCTCTGAATGAGCCACAGCAATTTGTCCAGCCAAATAAACTGGGGATGCTAGAGGGAGATAGGCTTGCTGCAAGAGAGAGATTGTCAAGAAATAATGAGAGAAGTGGAGGAAACTGGTTGTAACTGGCAGTAGGAAGCAATTAGGGGACATAACGCACAAATCACGAGAAGAATGATTTTTAAACCCAGGTTCTGCTCACAAAACAATGTTTCTTTAAAAGAAATATAATTAGAGTACAGTACATTAGCTCATTTCTTTATGAGCTGTCCTTGAAATTACTTTGAAATAAAAGGTGTGAGTCATAGTGTTTCAAAGAAACAACAGGAGAATACCTGCTTTTGCACCAAACTACTACGCGTGAAGAACTGATTAAGAATCTGCTTATGGGAAACATGTGGTCAGAATTTGTGTTAGGAGAAAGAGCTCTCATCTAATTATAATACTTGGCATATTCAGTGAATTAAGGTAGCCTACTGTTCAGCCTGGCAGCAAAAAAATTTCTTGCTAACAAATCTGTCAGTTGCACTATGTTAGCGAAGTACTAAATACAAACTCCTTTGTAAGTATGTGTGTACACTTCCAGGAGCTCTCCTAGCACATGAGAGGATTGAGACTGGCCCTCATGGAAAGGAGTATCTGAAGAGAACCACTAGGAATACTTCAGAAGAAGAAGAAACAATGGGTTAAATTAGTATAGTTTCCTGTTCCCATTACAGTCAGTGAAACAAAAGATGAACTGGTGTAGTGCCACTTCTTTTCTTGTTACAGTCATTGTCACAAGGCTGAGGAGCTCAGCTTCAGTTTATGCTGGTCTCAATGTAGCGTGCTTTCAGTTCTTGCAGCCTTTTAACTGTTTATTTAGTTGGGAATTTCCCTCCTTCCTTGAAGTATATGTGGTTGGAGACAGTATTATTCTACACATTTCTTGTGCCACCAACGCCAAGATGATTTCAGAGTAGCTAAGTGTGCCATATATAAGGCCCATGCAGTACCTGAAGGCATGTTGTGTTTCAGCTGCCCCATTCTATTTTGTTGCTCTTCTGCAGTTGAAGCTGCATTAGTTTGCAAGAGCTGAGATTTGGCCTTTCGTAGAATGTCACTATTCTAAAAATGGCTTTATTTGCCCCAGTTCAAAGCCGATCTATTCTAAAGTTCATTTTTTTTCTTGGCTTAAACCTAAACCTCAGGCACAGAATCCTTTCTTGTGTTTCTTTTCCATGTAAAGTAAACAGTCAGCCAGTGCAAAGTTATACAGAAACTGCTTTCTCATCTCCGGGGTAAAACTGATGTGGAAGGAAGAAAGTGTAACCAAACCTAACTCGTAACCTACGTTACAACATGGACAGCTGCTCATGTACTGTACAGAGGAGCCTATGGTGGCTGCCTGATGGAAAGTAAGTTCAGCGAGGAGTTCCTAGAGGGTACAGACAAAGAGCATGCATTGCAATACACATTTTTCCATAGGTTAAATTTGCTTCTCTCCGGAACATTCATAGGAACAGAACAGACATGACTTCCCACAACTGGCAACATTTTTCCAGCGTAACTCGTTCAGGGCAGAGGACAGACAGAAGCACTTTTCTAACCTCTTCTATTAGTAAAATGCAAAAGGCTCTTCCTGGGACAGATCCAGCTTGGGGAGAAGGGGGGAAGCCCTCCAGAGCAGCAGAGCAAAGAAACAGATTTGGGGATGAAGAACCCAAAACAGATTATAGGCCATGTATCTCACATTGTGTCCTTTTTGGTCACGCAGCCTTCAGTAAGGAAAAGTGGTAGTTGAGGTAGGACAAGTAGTCCTGGAAAACCAAGCTGAGTCCTGGAAATTAATAAACATCTTAAACATCAGCAGCAGTTGCCGTAGCAAGTACAATAACATAGGTAGCGTGCAGGTCACTGTGCTCTTTTGATCTGATCGTTACTGACAACAATTTCATCTGGTAATTCTGAAATGCATAGGAAACTGTTTTCTTAAAGACATACCATTAAGAATTTAGCAAGGAGGGTTTTGAAATCAAGAAGAATGGATACTAATGTTGCAGTAATTAAGTAAATCAGAGACAACGAGGGTGAAAGGGAAAATGAGGAAGTTAAACAGGTAGAAAAGGAAACAAATATCAAATTATGATCACCTACAATTTTAATTGTTCCACTTCCCATTTACTCACCTGGAGGAACTGGTAGCAGTCACAATTTATTTAATGGCATGATGAAAAGCAGGGCTTCATCTTTTCCTTCACAGTAGATGTGAGTCTGAGATTATATCTAACATTTATTTCTAATAAAGGAGAACCTTGATTCAGAATGCTAAAGATAAAACAATAGATTGGAAGTTCCATTAGCTTTCTAGTGTGAAAAATCCTGTGCTGCTACCAAACTGAGTCTGTCTAATTGAGGTCATGATTTGGACAGTCACAGAATGGATTGCTGAGCAGAAAAGTGATCTCACTGACACCGTGTCAGTGGCCCATTAGCACCACAGCCTACAGTAGGATAAGCATGGTCTAACAACAGAATATATTCAGTGTTTGACAGGTTCTGATGTAGTTTCTTTCAACATGCCTCCCTCACACTTCCTCACCAGCAGTGTCCCTTTCTGTCCCAGGGGAGGAACTCCATTTTTCTGCTGATATATTAAGAAAGCAACAGGGAAAGCACGGATACTGCAACTTTCAGGCACAAAATAACTGTGAGAAGGGAGCTCAGAATTGCCTGCATGTTAAGTTCGTACTCACATTTAAGATCTGCACGTGGTGGCGCTAAACAGACTTCACTTCAGAGAAACATGCTCTTTCATTCTGCGATATACTCGTCAACCTTGATAATTCAACCTCATTTGAATAATTCCTGTTCCTCCACATTGATATCAGGTGTGCTTAATGGATAAGTATTTTAAATGCAGAGGATATAATCATAACTATTACTCAACCAGAATACAGCTGATTAAATGCAACAAAATAATACCTTGTTCACAGAATCATAGAATAGTTTGGGTTGGAAGGGATCTTTAAAGGTCATCTAGTCCAACCCCCCTACAATGAGCAGGGACATCTTCAACTAGACCAGGTTGCTCGAAGCCGCATCCAACCTGACCTTGAATGTTTCCAGCTGGTGGCATCTGCCACCTCTATGGGCAACCCGTTCCAGTGATTTACCAGTCTCACTGTAAAAAATGTCTTCCTTGTATCTAATCGAAATCTACCCACTTTTAGTTGAAAACTATTACCCCTTGTTCTGCCGCAACAGGCCCTGCTAAAATATTTGTCCTTGTCTTTCTTATAAATCCCCTTTAAGTACTGAATGGCCGTTACAAGGTCTCCCTGAAGCCTTCTCTTCTCTGGACTGAACAACCCCACCTCTCTCAGCCTGTCCTCATTGGAGAGGTGCTCCACCCCTCTGATCATCCTCGTGGCTCTCCTCTGGGTGAGAATGGAGTAGATCATGGTAGTGGATGATTATCGTTGAAAGAAATATGAATTATTTTTTTTCCTTTGTTCTGATTTTTGCCACGGTTGAGAAACTCACTGAAAATTAATACAAATTGTTACAAAATCATAATTTAGAATAATGTAAAAAAATATCAAAAATCTATATGTGCAATTGTTGATTTTCAAAAATTCAAACTACTTAATAGCCTTGGAAAACTACAACAGGAAAATCAGCTTCTCATACAACCTCCTATGTAATCCTGGGCTGCCCTCCCTCTCCAAGTTTCAAAGATGAAGGTTTGATTCTGTGTGATGTATGGGCCCTCCAAAGAGGCCAGCACTCTGTAAAAACAATTCTAGTAAGATCTCTGCACAGTAAAATACACCAGGCCTCCTTATCCCCTTTTCTCTTTGTAAATAAATTCACTACGAGACAGGCTGGAGTTTTCATTTGACTTGGTAGTGAATGAGATGGATCTGATTCTACTGACTTGTTGGTCTTCAAGGCATATATGCCGCACTTCATTTTTCAGATGTACTATATGTATCAGAACATTGTGTACGATCATCATCACAAACAGCTCAACATGAGAATAACATGCTCATAGAGGTATTTGGTTTCATTCAAAGTTTCCCGTTCACAGTTTATGAAAGAATTATAAAGAAACAGAGTATGGATAGTGTAGAATTCTGTACTAAAGTAACCAACAAAGTAGTGCAAAGTTTGTGGTTCTGGACTTAAAGGGAGATGAGTCCATAGAAATAGGACAGTAGTATTGATATGAAATATCTTATACATCATCTACAATGACATTCATCCCAAAGGCCAGCAGCAAACTTGCTTTACATACCAAGTCCTTGATCTGTATTCTGTTTCACTGCACAAAATGATAGTTTCCACTATCTGCTTCTCCTTCTCTATTAACATTTCACATGGTGCTTGTTCTCTAAGATAAGAAATGTCAAAAACCAAAACCAACTCTTAAATCTGAAGTCATGGCAGCAACACTAGTCACGTAAGGAAAAGATCAAGACATGTTAATATCTCTAGAAGACCACACTTATGAAAGAACATGGGGTATTACTGCCTCCTTGCCAAAGCACTAGGCACTACTTGTGCCATGCATCCGTGAATGCATGTAGAAGCTTAGCCCTTCCAAGAACACATGGCAATATTCCCTCGGAGAAGTGAAAAAGCTAGAGAAGTTTCAGGTTCGGGAGAAATTTTCACCTTAGCTTACCCTTACTGTCTCTTACCTTACCCTAACATAACTTTTTTATTTTTTTTGATGGGCGGGTTTGGCATTTCTTTTTTTGGGAAGCTACACTGTTCTAATTTAGTTAATTACTTAAACAGTTAAAGTTTGTTAACTATATATGGTAATAGATGCTTAGATGAATGAATTATGGATAGAGACCTGCCATATACTTTTTAAAAAACTGCTTGCAGAATACAGACGTGTGGCAAAGCAGAATATGTCGGTATTTAATAACATATTCAATTCAAGATGTATGTCAGCCCTAGAATATGTATGCATATACGAGTAAATAGTATCACTTACTTTTTGTTTACACACATTTAAAAGCTAGAGAGCCAATATCCTAAGAGTATAGCGGGTAAGTGTCCATCCAAGGCAGTACTGCGTGAATTTCTGATTCGTGAAAGAGTTGTAAAGGAGAACAAAAGACTTTTAATCTGCTTGAATTCTTGGGTCTGTCAGTCTTTATTCAAAGACTGTGGAAAAAAAACGACACTCTTTGTAGATGATATAATGGTCTAGCCAGACCCAAGAACAAAAAAGCAGCAGAGATGAGCACTGTGAATTAGGGCATGACAAGAAACATAACCTTCAGACCAGAGATTTCACTACCTACAGGTTACAGCACAGCAAGAAAAACTTTGCTCTTCACTTCATGGCTCACATGCTTACATCATCTTTAGTAGCCAGCTGCAATTAATTTTTCTTCTAAAAGACATTTTTTTAATTTTCCATTGACTATATTTTCTTATGGTTATTAATTTTCTTTTAACTTCAAAATACATTTCCACTAATCATATAGTTACGCACTTTGGCAGAAAAAATCAGTTACAACTTTTGTTCATATTTATCATTATGCCAACAGTTTTATAATCACCACAGTGGTCTCCATGCTCACCATCAACCAAATTATTATACTATACAATTTTTTCCTCAGTCCATGACGCCTCTAATTAATAAAGTTAAATGGTTGCAGATGGCCTCTAATTTCCCAGCCCATGGCCTGCTTTCCTTTGCAAGCATCAATGTATTCTGTCTAAATCTTCATGGTCATCATTCTGTTGTCTTTAGGAAACAAGTCAAGAGCATCAGAAAGACTATGTTTCCTAGTAACTCCTTTCTACAGCCAATCTGAACTGGCAGGGATATTCCTAATCCTATCGTGAAGGCTTTTCCTGGCCAGGGAAGGTTTTTCACTTAATTTCAGTAGCTATTTCCTACTGACCAGCGTTCCTAACTGACAACATGCTCTTTTCCACCTAAAACACCCTGGAGTTTCACGTTATGAAACCAAATACATTCTCATCATTACCTGCCACAAGTTGCTTACAAATCCCCATATCAAATATCTTAAAGCTTAACACTCTAAAGGTCGTATTTATTCACATTTAGGCAGATTTTAGTAGTGATACCTTTTTGTACCATTCTAAATATTTTCTCTGTTTTTCACACTTCTCTGTGACAAGCACATTGCACAGCAATAAGGACTTGGGTTCTTCTGACATGCCTGAGGATCTCAGAGTAGTAAGTTTGTAATGTGCTGCTAGATAGACAAATAATGTCCTTGATTTCAATTCGTCTAGAACACTACTTTTGCATTATACAATAATGCTGAATAAACAATTTGATTGCTACTTTGCATTCACAGTCAGGTTAATTATTACCAAAATGCTTACATCCTTTTTCTTGCTCTAGAGAACAGGAATAAGTACTCCACCTCTTCTCATTTAAAAATAAATACAGATCATTTTTGGAGTACATTATTTTACGTGGTCTCTAACTCAGTGATATTAAACCACACTGAAAATCAGAACATGGAGAAACAGATTAAGCGGGGAAATCTTAGGCAGGACGAAAACACAGACTCATGTGTAACGTGGAAAGGGCTTACAGTGTTTGCAGACTGTACAGGCATTCATAGAACAGACACAGGTATGAATATTTGTGTGATATCGAGACTTTTAGACTGCTGGAGCCTCTGAAAAAAAAAAGTAAAATGGAATATTTATTTGGGCTGCACAGTCAAAAATAACACTACTCTATAGCTTTACTAGTGGGTACTCCTATGACTCTCTCTACAGCCCAGAGCAATACCAATTTATTTCTCAGAACAGTCCACTGTACATTCCTGTTTATTCTAGTTGGAAGAAAACTATGAGCACATATCTACAGCTCTGTGAACAAGTTCCAGGTTCAGCTACATGCTCTGTTTCATGCAGATTTCTTTCTGGCTGAATATTTCATGGTGCTTTTTTTTTTTTTTAATTTTGTTTAGACTCAGCAGAGTCATTGCAGCCATTAATGAGTCCCACAGGTCAGGAAAGCAAAGACATTTTCCCATCAGATTCCTACTAGAAATAGTGTATGAGAAGAACTGAGGCAAAGAAAGTTTGACATCAATGTGGGTGGAAGCTAAAAACCTCTCTCAAGAATCTCAATTCATGATCTTTGATTCAAGAAATTATGAATTCTTCCTCTCCTGAATTTAAACTTTAGAATAACAGTGCTATGTTTGCCTTGGGAGTACATGATAATAAGTTAAAATTACAACAAATTTTCAAATAAAAGAAATTAGGAAATTTAGATTTTAAATGAGAATCTCTTTCAGCTACAAACATCATCATGGAGAGTGGCAGGACAACTTAAGTATTTGTCCAAAAATCTTTTAATCGACTGTCTTATCAGGGCTTAAACTGGCATTACTAATACTGTATTTATTTATGAATGTTACAGTGTTTACTTCACTTCCACACTTTTAACACACCATTGCTTCCCCCCCTCCAGATGGAGACTACGTAGAACACATGCAGAGTCATGTTTTTCCCCAATTCCCATAGAAAATCCTCAAGGTGAGGATTATTTTTTTTTTAAGGTTCTCTGGGACAAGGCAGAGTGGGAAGCCATCTGTCAACAAATGACGGTGTTATTTAATTAGAGTTTATCGCTTCTTGCTACCAGGACACCAAGGGACTTCTTAAGGAAACAAAAAAAAAAAAAAAAAAGGAAAAACAAGGGAAAAGTGATAGATTATTTCGGATGTTTTTAAACCAAGCTTTTCCAGAGCATGCTTGAAGACTGTGAGGATGGGTGGTAACGTGCTTTCACTGCACAGGGAAAAGAAGTACCATAAGTAGAGAAAACCTCTCCAAGGAAAAATGACCCAATTTGTTCCTCCCCCGTAACTGTAGCAACTTCATACAGCTTTGCAAATCTATGTCATTGCTGCTATGAATTTGTTACTTTAAATGGTTCCTCACTTTTCTTAGCACTAGGCATGGCAAAATACCTGTAAGTAATTTTGGGTCAGGTACACCAATTTTTGGTTTAAAGTTTTAATTATTTTTTCTGGCTTCCACTTACTCTTACACAGCCTCTGCTCAGTTTAAAGAGAGTCAGCATACATAATAACTTGTATTGCAAGGAAAGTGATACAGCAATTTGAGAGAGGATAAACATTTCGGATCAGATTCCTTTCAATTTGATTCTCTACTGATACTTTTGCTGTGATTGTCCAGATCAGACCCTCAGCTTCGGCCTCTTGTAGAGCCTGGGCAGACTTTCAATTGTCTGACCTTTCAGTAAACCATGTTTTCTCCAGATGCTAAAATTGAATATAATTTCACTTTATTCAGTATTAATAAGCTGTAAACAACATCATTGCCTATTCTTGGAAAAGTGCCTGAATTAAATAGGTCTCTTAATGTATCTTCTATCTGTATTACAGAGCTATTTAAAAGCAATATGCCAAGTATGCTGATGATAAAAAGACCCTTTTTTCATTCGTTTGTTTTTAAGCTCCATATATTCCCAGTGAATATTTTCCTCAGCATAAGCAGTTGCCAATACAAGCCTTTGTATTTACAATGCATAAATTACTATCTAGCTTTACAAAGAAACTACTATTTTCCTAAGCAAGATTGTCAACTCTCTTTCTCTAGATGCTAAAATTCCAGGATAAATATTTATAAAGGCAGTGCTTATCTCCACACTCTAGTGAAAAATACCCACTGGACAACTGATGCAACCAAAGTTTCCCCCCCGCTGTGCTTCTACAGGCCTGATCACTTTTGGAAAGATCAATTATTATTTAAATAGTTGCCCAGGAGATTTATTTTTTTGTAACTGAATAGATGTTAGCTACAAAACTTGGAAGAAAGTCATATTAAATGTTTGCATTAAGGTAATGCTGACTGTAAAAAAAGTAGTCACAAACCATTCTTATTTTAGACACATCGTCTATAATCAAAGATTAAGTTAATTTATTAAATGTAATCAGCAGACAGATTTGAATAGTCAGGTCTTGAGTCTAACATCTTGTTGATATTTTTAACTTGAACTCTGAACCTTCAGTTGCCAGTTTCTCCTGTTTGAACCAAGTACCCACCATTTCAAAACTTAAACAAAAATGTTCAGAATTTAAGAAATAAGTGTCAAAGAATCCTACTTGGCTATACTAAAAGTATTATGCTCTACCGTAATTATTTAATACCATTACTGCTGTATGTATTCATGTATAGTCTAAACCAAAGGATTTCCAAGTAACTGAGAATCCATGTCAAGATATCGTGCCATACTTCAATGTTGGGGGACCTACTGACTTTTCTTACTACACTTAAGCTTGCCACTGCTATGTCCAGGGATGAGCTGAACTAACAAACCAGAAAGATTCAATTCTGAAGCAGCAAGATGTTTCTTTTCCTACTTGGTTAGTAGAATTATCTCAGGAGTGAATTTTCTGTTATATATTTAACAGATATTGTAAGGAAGATTGCTTGTATCTTGCCGTGTCAGGAAGAAGGAACCACAACAAAATAATACTTAGTACCAATAACTAGAAAATATTCTGTCTGAAGAGTAACAGGTGTCTTCTTCCCAGTTTTAGATGGCTCTTCCAAAAACCAACCATACACCAACCTGGAGTCAAACAACTTAAACTCTGGAGAACAAAGATATAATTTCAACCCTCTTGTGTCAGTAGAGCGGAAATCTTTCTGAAACTCTGGTATCACTTCACTGCTTAAAAGCTGAGCTTCAATCACTGCTCATAAACTTTGGTTTTTCAGATGTCAACTTGGGAGGACCCGAGGCTGTTTGTACAGCATGTGGTGATATAGTACAGCACTGAAGATAGCCAGGGTTCTTCCTACAGTACAGTCACACTGTCAAGCAATGAAACACTTATTTGCATCTTTACCCAATAAAATTCCATATAAACATAGGTGCTGATAATGTAACATTATTTATGGATAACAGCTGTCATATTTCCCAGCTGTTTCCTTGTTGCCTGCTGTAACATATGTTAATTTAAACTTGCACCAAGTGTCATGGATTGTTTGCAGTGCTCCAGCTGCAGCTTGGCAAATTTTTTCTTTAGGTTTCAGTTGGCTCTGGAAGCAATTACACAGACAGCCCATAACAACATAAACAAGTCTTGTGTGGCTGCTGAGCTGTTCGTTAACTCAGCTAAGTGAATGTTTGCTGGAAGAAGCAAAAAATGGATATGAAGTACCTCACTTATCTTCATTTTCTGAGGTATTTTTGGATGTTGTTAGTTGAGAAACTGCAGGGGACACTGGAGTCAAAGAAATCTTTAAGGAAAAATGCATGACAGAACATAATTTTTTATTTCCTCAATGATCATAAACTAAAGTAAGTTAAATCTACATTTCTAGATAAATCATATTCCAAACAGGATCTCAAGTGAGGTCCTCACTTTGTAAAGGCAACCACAAGAATATTAATTGTCTTAACATAGCAGGATTGGGTTTTGTGTGACAAACTTTACAATCAATAAAAGGTTGCCATATAAGATGAGGAGAGGAAAAAATACCACAAACTGAATATCACAGTCTGTACACAACTTTCAATGCACTACATTGCACAGTAGGAAAAAATATGTAGCAATGAATAGTTTAAATTAGAAAACTGAAGGTGCAGAAAAAAAAACAGCGAGTAGGATTGACGGGACTAGTCAGGCATGTTGGGTTTCTTTCTCATGGGAAACTTTCAATCAGAATAAATACCATCTACATGCTGAAGGCAAAAGCTGATACAGAGAAGAGGCTCTGATTTCTCCTACAACAGCTTATTCCATCTCTTCTCTACCATGCTGCCTCTTCCACAGTGGGACGCTGGCATTTCTTTGAAACATGCAAACAGCAAAAACACCTCCTGCTTTCTTTTTCCCCTATGTTGCCATCAGTTTTCAGAGATGATATTTAAATTACGCTAAAGGTCAGCCTTGGCAGACAGAACAACTTATATCTGCTTTTCAGAGCAGGGTAAAGATCAATATACAGAAATGGAACTTACACTTGTGTAAGCGTACAAATGATAAGATGATGCCAGCAAGCACAATACAAATATCGATCAATTTAAATATGTGAGTAAATGGAAAAGGAGAAAACATTATCTGTGGTGACAAACTGACAAAGAGGCTGGCAACAACTAAAAAGGATGGTGAGATAGGAAATAATTCTTTTTTTATTATTTATTTTTCCTTAAATTCACTTCGTATTACCTCTCTGCCTTTTTACCCTGTTTTCAAGTCACATTTTAAACTTATCACAGAAAAATTCCTTAATATATGGAATATAATGTTTTAGATTATTAAGACGTAGAGCCACTGTAGAAGTAAAGGATGACAGAGAAACAGAATTCCTATTTTAATTATACTAGAATCATGATTTTTTCCTATAACAAATAAGAAAGTTAAAGATCAAAGTTGTGTTGTGTTACAATCTGCTGCAGACTGACACTACCTATTTTAACTATTACCTGTGGAAAAAATGACAGCTACAATAGGCACAAGGGTTTCCATTTCAATTTTGGCAAAACAATGCACTTACATATGCCGCAGGCCTCAGCTTTTTCCTGTGTAGGTGTTCCTTTGTGTCACTGATAGTTACAGAGACCAGCCTGTGAGTCTAGCTGTGAGAAGTAGTGTGCATCTGCGCTGTGTCCAGGGACCACACGTTCCCCACTCCCTCATTTCAGATTGGGATGTTCCTCCACTCACTAAAATATTCTGTGGCATTTTATCATTTCTTCAGTAAGGATGCTTGCCCTGTATAATTCAATGTTGCCCAACAAAGAGAGGGTCAGTATATCTCCATAGGGTTACAGACCTTTCCTACAAGAACAGTTCTACAAATGCTACTGAACCACACAAAGACCAGAGCACTTAATCCTTCCTTTTCTGCAGCACTCCTCTGCCAAAAGTTGCTGCATTAGAGAAGGCTTGTAGCTTGTTGATATTCTGCCAACTGACACAAAAATTAAATTTCACCCAGTTGAATCAGCCTCATTTAGTCAAGGGCCATTTAACAATTTTTTTAAAAGCTCGATTTCACCACCACAGTTAAACTCAAGAGTTTCTCTCAGATAGAGTTACCATATCCTTAATATTGGCTTAATCCCTGAGCACAAAGCATAAGGAATGGATTTTATTGAACAGTGATTCCACTAAATGATGGATGCAGGAAACTCGTTACAAAATTACCCCCATTTTTCATTTTGGTTTTTAAATCTTTCATCCTGAAGGCTAAGTATGCTCAAATGCCATCTTAACCTTCCCCTAGAAGCTCTAGATCTCAAAAGATCTGCTTTAAAAAAAAAACCAACCAAGCAGTTCTGCACTGTGGCACATATAGAATCACTTGATTTTGCACAAAGTCCTCTCTGCAAACATAATATCAATTTCTTTGAAATTCTAAATACATTCTCTGAACCCTTGCTCTTAGTCTACATGTAGCAGCGTAAGCAGAAAGAACCCAGATGACTTTGGATCAAATAGTGAAGGTACACAGATGTACTATGGTGAAAGGGGATAAAATATTTGGCAGTTGTTTTCAATTTTTTTTCATCACAGATTTTCAATAGCACAGCATTAGATGGATTGATGTTAAGTTGCTGCATACATGAAGAGATGAGGTGATCATTAGTCGCCTTTTCCATAGAATCATGAGCTGCACTTTGAAGTATAGAGTAAAGCTGCAAATTCCCTCCACTTTTCCCACTTTCAAGCTGTAACATCTGAATTTTCCATTAGTGAAAGCAGCTGGGGACAGAATTCTAGCAAACACCAAATAGCATTTGGAGTTTCATCTCTTGTAGGTGTTGAGACTTTCAAGCCAAATAACGAAACCAAGGAGACATACTGCCTCCCGTTTCACACTCATTTGTTTCTGCTTCAGTGCTGGAATTTGTATTCATGATTTCTGGATTTATGTTCACAATAAAAATATTACAACTAGTAGAACAAATAATGTAACTGAAAATGAGGTTCAACGTGTGACTTCACACAAAGTGGACTTCCCCCTGTAGGTACAGTCCATTTATACTGAATCTGAGCACCTTATTTGCTCCCAGACAAGCAACCCTTAAGATGTAAAGGCTTCTTTCCAGATTATGCAGGTCCAGTGTTACAGCACCCTTTACCAAACACAATGGAAAAGATGTTAGATTATCTTGATGCTATCAGTAATGAGATAAAGATGAAGGACAAGAAAAAGAGTTTGCTTCCAGTAGTAGCCACAGTAGAGGATTTAAAGAACTCTATGCTACCTTTACAGAACAATCCAAACCCTCACAGTATTCCTGCTAGAGATCAGATGTATTTCATTAAAGTAACATGTAAAATCTTAATGGAATTGTTTAATATTCAGCTAGTTTACCAAAAGAGCTTATATACAAGTGCAATGCAAGCATGCAAAGGTTCATATGATGTATTATTCCAAGAAAGTATCTATTTTAAAATAGACTATGCTAAAAGCACTTGTTTAAGTAACCTCATCATGGCTTTAATGCTGCAGATCATAGCGTGGGTTTCAGAAATACGCCATAACAGATTTATTTTAAGATCAGAATTTGACATAACAGTCAGGCACTGGCAAGTTAGTACAATATAGACCCCTTTATCAGAGCATCAATATTGAGAAACAGAAAAAAAAATTAATTGAAAGTTTAAAAGAAAGTTTGTGAATAGAGAGGGAAAGATATCTGAAGGAGTGTGTTATTCACATTATTTAAAAAAAAAAAAAAAGAAAAAAGAGAGTTTATGTGAAAGCAGCAGGTGAATTTTCTTGGGTGGGGTTGGGGTTGTGTGTGTCAAGAACAGCTCCACCTGAAAACATTTACTGAAAACCTTTAAGGTATTTCACAAGATACTGCTGGTTGGAGATATCCACCATGGTTATGTTTGCAATAGTTCTTACTAGTGTAACAGAATCAGAGAGACAGACCTTATCACCACAAATACCTCCACATGATGATCTTGTCCTACATGTGCAAAACCTTCTACAACACGCCCGTCTTGCAGATTATAAATAATATATGACTTTGTCTGTGGAAACTGAACCTCTGTTATGAACTGCCTCTGTAACAGGCTCAGGCAATTAATGCTGATAGCCAGCATCACTGTCATGATTGCTGCATCTCTCCTAGCATGTGTCATAAAGCCAGGGACCTCTCTATAATGCCTGCCACCATCTGCTGGGGCCCTTCAATTCAGCCAGTGAAACTGCTTAATGACACATCACTGAAAACAGTGATCAAACCCCTTCGGCTAAAGGGCCCATTGGCCAAATATTTATGCTGAGGTTGCTGGATATTTCAGTATATTAATTGTGGATGTGCCATTTTCTAGTGAAAAAAACACTTTATCTCCCTTTAATTTTGTAAGCAACCTCCCACTGCCACCACTTATTAGGTGTATTTAAAGCCAGGGGCTTCACTTTTTTCTTCTTAACTGTGTGATCACTTGGGACTCAGAATGGGAGGAAAAAATTAAGCATACAAAAAAGTGCCATTGGTTTGCTGAGGGTACCTCAGTCCTTTTATTTTTTCAGCTTCAGAAACAATTTATGCTAAATGCTTGTTGAATGCTGGGCTTGAATCTCCAATATTTATTTGGCCATCTGATCATTCAAGAGATGACCTACCAGACCTAAGAGCCTTCTACGTTTGGAAATGAATTATTTCCTCTGATTTCTTGCAGCCTCACAGGCGCTGATGTGCCCAGATACGTCATGAAAAATCTTCATTTGATTCTTTGGCTTGGAGTATGCTCAGGGTACAAACCACAATGGCCTTGCTGTTGAATGTCGCAGCCTGGTCTAGGACATCAGAGGTGCACCCTGCCCTCTGCAATGACAGTTTCTGGTAAGCAGCAGCTAACAGAGAACACAAGTACCACAGCTCCAGCTAGATAGAAGTGTTCTTCCATCTTTTTAAAAATCTAGTTTCAGTAGCAGTTGAAGAGTGGACTGAGACTTGCCACTAAGATAAACATTTGCCATTGTAAAAGCAGAACTTTTTTGCCAAAGAATCTGAAGTTTTGCTCTTGTGCTTAAGGGTGCCCCCAAGCAGCACACTTTTGCTCACTGCATCTCTCCAATTTCTATAGCTGCAGAAGCTGCCTCATAAGATTGCAATCTCTTTTTAGGGAACCAGGACAGCCTCTAGATTACTGTGATAAGTACCTAACAAAATAAATAAGCCTATACTAATCTTTCTATCATAGCACTGACCCAACACCTTGGTTTCTTTCTTGACCAAGGTAGTCTTTTTCTGGCTTTAAAACCACTGTCAAATGCTCTCAACAGTTTGGAGCCATGTCATTTATAGAAGTAGACTGAGCACTTTGTGCAATGCCTCTTCCTAAGCTTTGGCAGCGGAGAGCAGTTCTGCTCTGTCAGTGCTCTTGCCTGGATCTGAGGCTTTTCCTCACCCCTGGTAACCTGCTGCACTAGTGTCTCTGCCCAGTTTGGCCAGTCAGCCCTGCATCAAAGCTTACACCCCGCTTTCACACATTTTCTTTGTTTTCTTCCTTTTCTGAGGAGGAGGTAAAGGCAATGCTTTGATGATACACTGATGATACACTGAAAAGATGAAAGAAAGCTAAACCTTACACTGAGTCTGTATCTCAAGTCACACACTCAAATTCCGCAAAGCCCTGCCCTTTTCTTGTTAGGAAAGCAATAATTGCAAAAATTAAAAGTCCAGCCGCCTTAAAGGTAAGCAATAATAGAGGAAGAAGTTTAAAAATTCATATACTTTTTTTTTTCCCCAAAACATAATCATCATAAAGGTACAGATCACATATTATGCAAACTTGTTTAAAAAACATTAAAATAGCCATGCTGGCTCAGCTCTGAGGATGTTTTTTCTAGTAACATATCTAGGAAAGAGTCAAACCAGAGACACTTCCTCTCTTCTAGTATCTGGAGATACTTAACACGGTCACTTTTGATCCAAGAATAGTGTCCTTGTATTAAAGAATCATGCCTGTATGTGCCTGATCCCTCAATGAATGGAGGAATGCTTTTAACAGCCACCACACCACGTGGCAAAGAGCTCCACAGTTAATTTCACACTGAGGAATAACCTCTTGTCTTAGACTAAGCAAGAATGAACACCAGTAATCTTGCATGGCCAAACAGTGATTCAGATCAGAGTCCATAAATAATGGCAAAAGAGGGAATAAGACAGTCTCATACATGAGGAAACAAATTTAAAATGTATCAGGATAGCAATCAGCTACCTAAGATAGACACATATTAACGGAACCTGAAAATATATTTTCTATGAAAAATAAATTGAATTAATAATAAAACATGTGCTATACAGTCTCCATTATGCAGCCAACAAGAAAAGTCACACAGGAACTGTTCTATGACTTTCTACGGAAGGTCTAAATTCATGCTTGTATGGTCCAAGCTGCAATATATTTATTTTTCAACTTTTTACATAAGAACATGTTCTCTACGGGTGAGAAATACTGTCATCTTCAAAAATACTTTTACAACTTGCCATAAACAAGCAAAGTTTCAGGACTGATACTTCTGCCAATTTTTCCAGAACACTCCTGTGTTGAATATACAGTTAAATGCTGAAGCAATGATTCATATTCCTGTGCAATTAATTACTTTAAACACTGAGTTTGGTTACTTCTAAAATATTTTGTCTAGTTTAGCAGCACACTGTGACTATTTATTTCAGCGTTCTTTTATGTTTTTCCTTTTAACACTATCTAAAACAGAGGGTTTTAGGTTGAATTACTCAGTGCTCCACAGAAAATGTGCTTTAAAACTTTCTTCTTGGGGACACTGAGTGCATTTATTATCCTGAAAAAATTCAAATCCAGCGTCTGTTGTCTTGTGTGTTTTACTGTCTAATGATGAGAGCACCTGTGGGATTTGTTTACAGCAAGGATTTCTGGATTTTTGTTTTGTTTTATTTCATTCAGAAACAAAATAGGAAATTGAAAAACATTAATATTTGAATGGAGCAACTTATGAATTTTTTGACAGCTAACTGATTAATTCAGGTGGTTTCCACTGCAGTACTACAAAACAAAAATTAAGGAAGTGAGAAAAAAAAAAATTGTTTCTCCCAGTTGCATACAATCTTATTGTATAGTCTTACTGCTTTGAGATTGGAGTCCTGGCCCACTTCCTGAAGCATCTTATCTTTCTAGTTTTTGTCTAGGAAAATATAGTAAAGACTAAATGAACAGAAGAAATAGGTGGTGGCTGTACTTCACAGGAATGAAATTCCAGTTTCAAGAGCAAATACGGCATACGCAAAGGGAAAAAGGAAAAAAAAATAAAAGGATTTTCCTTGTGCCCCTTCCTATAAAACCAGGAGGTATCAGAGTTTCTTTTGAGAGTGGATGGGTTGGCATGACAAACGCCCTGCTTACAGCAGGTCTGCAGTCTAGGACCAAGCTGCAGTATTTAGCTGCATCAGAAATGAGTTTATCTGCCCATCTGTCACCTTTCAAACCTCTCTCAGTTTAAAAGAGTGGTGGCAATCAAAGGGAAGAAGCCAGAGTTGCCCCAAGGCTGGGCTTGGCCTTGGAAGAGAGCAGGGCTGGAACAGGCAGCACCTGAGCTGTGCCCAGCTGGTAGCAAGTATTCATGCTCAAAAGAGTACTGGATGTGGAAATCTTTCCACTCCCACTTTTCTCTACAGGAGACAAAATAAAAAGTGGACAACGTTCAGGATACCACTGCATATTTTAAAAGTAGCAAAAAGGACCACTGAGATGCCCTTTTATTCTTCTCATGTTGTGCTTTAAAATACCCCATAATTTTCCACTTTGGTTCTCACGTTTTTAGAAGGCTTTGGCTCTTCTCACTACCTTTTCAGAGGATTGTAACAAATTCTTATTTATTCTTAAAATGAATTCCTTACTCTTATTACAAAGCACTTCTGTTGATCATTTGCTCAATTTAAACTCAATTATTGCAAGATTATCTTCCAAACAATATGCAGAAGAATGTAAAAATACCAGAAAAAAAATATATCAGCGTGATGCCTGTCAGACACGACACATACAACCAGTAACTCCATCTGAATCACAGAGCATATAAACACTCTGGAGCTCCTCTTCAAAACTTGCCATAATCAGGAAATTCAACCACAGGCACCACAGTTTATATGAGGGTCCTGGCAATATCACTTCACTATCGCTATTTGGGAAATCTGCATTTGGTCACTGAAACATGGCAAGGGGACAGATTTTAGTGCTTATATTTGTCAATTCCCTGCTTTGCTTTAGAAACAGTCTGAAAAATCTGTAATTTCCACTGGGTAATCAAGGGGTTTTTATTTGTTTGTGAGTTCCTTCCTCCCCACCCCCCCACCCTTTATTAGGGAACTAGTTGCAGAACACATTTCTGAAAGAGGGCAGAAGAAACACAGTGGAAGAGAGCTGTAGAACAGTACATTATACTATGGGAAAGAGGTGTACAGTATACTAGAAAGAGGTGACCAAGATCACCTTTCTTATGCTACTCGCTACATTATTATAGAGTCCAAAGGCCAATAAATGTGACTCCAAGATTAAAGAAAATAATTAGGCCTACTCTTTCAGTTCACCAACTCTGCTAAATGAAATGATAGTCATATTACTAGCAAGGCAGCACAAGACAGACTATTTTATCCACTAAGCTCATATTTTTTCAGCAAGCCTGCTGAAATACCCATGCATATGGGTATTATTTACTATTCTAAATAGTCTCTTTCACATTGGTTAGGAGCAGATTTTAAAATTCTCATTGAAGGCAGAAGAAAGGTCAGGCTTTCAGAAAGTTATGTTTTGCATAGTTTTTCCCCTCAAAATAAAAAGGTGGCAGGGTGCTTAGTGTTTTTCAGTCAGAAGCATGTCTCCCTAACGAGGAGGGAAGCAATAGCTGCTTTTTTTTTCCTTCTCCTTTTCTCCATGCAGGTGCAGAGAATGTAGGGCACTAGCAGTAGGTGGGGAGAAGACTGCAGAATGATCCCAGGTCTTGTACCATGAATGAGTGGGATCCAGACAACTGCTTGCAAGCAAGAGGATGCTTGTGCCTATATGAAGCCCTGTCAGCTCAACGTTTCATCTTTAAAGTTGTCTTTGGTTTTCCTAAATCATACTAGACACCTTTCAGTAGTGTTTGTGAAGAATACAACACTAATTCTGAGAGGAATCTGCTAAATGTCCTGCAAATTCAGCCAAACGTCTACAGAGCAAAAAATGTTTAAATGCTACAAATGAATCCAGATTCTTAAGACACGCCAGGCCCCTAGTACACTCCAGGGCCTTCATGGTTAACCTCTGTTCCACCTGCTGTAATAATTTTGGAGAAGATGACAAGATCCTGAAATCAAACTACTTAAAAAAATCCACAGAGAGAAAAAGTTTTAAGAAGTTCTGTAGGTTACAGTTGCCACGGAAACCACTTCGCAGCAGCCATATGGTCAGGAAATCTATTTTCTTTGTTCTCTGGGGGAGAAAAAAAAAAAAAAAAACAACAAAAAGAGGTATTTTGGTGCAGAGTGAAAAAAAAAAAAATCCCACAAAAGTTACAGAGCAAAATGATCACACAGATACACTTAATCACTAATGAGAGAAAATTAATGACTTGCCAAACTGAGCTACAGAAATACAGCACTAACTAAAATATTGATATAGGGGATAAAGTTCCTTTCTGCTTTATGTTAATACTTTTGAATGAGCACCTTCCCTTGGTATCAAAGCTCTTTACTGTAGGTGCAAGCTCTACAGACTTAAAGATGATCCCGGCATTGGTTCAAACTTTCTTTGCCACTGCTTTTCTTGATGCCTCATGCTTTCAGCATAGATACTGCTGCTCTAGCTGGGATCGCGGTCCATAGATGTGCCTTTTTAAAACATTCACCTTTCAACCTTCCATATTACCAGGTTTAAGCAGAAAATCAAGGGAAGGGCTGGGGGAAACCTACAGCAGCATGTTACATTTCCAGACCAGCATATGGCTGCCTGCATCCTTACCAGCAATGAAGCCAACAACAGTTGCAGGGCCCATGGACGCAGGGAGCCCCAACGACTGGAGGTGGCCAAGTGGCTCTCTGGCACCTGCCTCCAGGCCTGGCCCCAGACAGGGAGACCACATTTAAACTTGCAAAATTGCACTGCAACCAACTTTTCCTGTGCAGTTTTGCAGAGAGGCCCCAGAGTCCCTCACAGCTCTGCAGAAAGATGATGAACCTGTTCAGTTTGGTTCTTTGCTCATGAATAAAAATAATACATTATTTGACTGGATCTCTTTCAGCTCATAAAGGGTTTCCCAGTGGAACTACATTCAACACTACCCATGATAAGGTGTTTGGAAGAGCTATTTAGTTTCCTATTATTAATAGCTAAACAAGTGCTTGGGGAAAAAAAAAAAAGAAATCTTTTAAAATAATTGATATGCAAAATGGCAAAGATACAGATAATCTGGTCTTACTCTGACCACAACTATTCAGTCCCACTTTTTAGAAACATATTGCCCATCTGTTCAAACTATTTGCTTTACTCTTACAGCAATATCAACAGAAATGTTAATGATAACAAACCAAATAGTTTCTGCTCATTATAAATAATGGATAGTTAGCTCCTCTAAATGGTGCTGCATAGACATTGTCCAAAAACAGGCTTAATTTAAATACACGCACAGTCACAACTTATGCTTTAAATCAGTCTACACTGACTTCAGTAGCGTCACAGATCTGCCAAAGAAAAGTCTAAGGTGAAAACAAATGCAGACTATATCCCAGGTCTATTTCTTCTTCTGTTTACCCCTGTGCCAGGCAGCAATATATGAAATCCTAACTTTCTTATAAAGATGGTGACTCTAGGATTTACTGTATCCGTAACATAACTGCTGTCAAACAGGACTTCTCAAAGAGGGGGCTTGGTGTGCTACTGAGATACGGTTTTCAGAGAAAGTGATAAAGCATGTGGGTACCAGGACATAGGGATTTGTTCTATTCACATCTGTAAATGTTTGCAGGAATAAAAAAATTGATGTCGAGGCAAAGCTTGCAACAACGAGGAAAGCATATTCCTTTTCCTCTTACACTCATGCTGATATTTAATCTGAACCCTGCACCACTCAGACTTCAAGTGCTGAGGGCCCAGTGAATTAGTCATAGCATATAAGCCTCACGACACCCTGCTGCCAGTTGTGAGACTGTTGTTAGACCTTAGGAGGGATGCTCAGAGCAGGAAACTTAATTTCATGATAGACAGCTGTGTTCTGTGAGCAGGGAAAGGTTGTTTGGTTTGGTTTTTTTTACATTTTCAGAAAAAGGTGACTGGAAATCAGACCTCTTCAGAGGCAAATGAGTCTATATTTAATTGCAACATGAATTTTTACCTTTTTTTTTTTAGCAAGCCTTGCTTGCTTTTTAAACTATCTTCTATCTTGATGTTCCTGGAAAGTCTCCATTTCAGGCACTTGCACTTGGCCTTCACCCCAGGAGCTGAGCAGCTCAGCCCCATCCTTGGCACTTATCAGGTGCTACAACCTATTATACTCTCAGACAGCACTGAGGTGCAGAGGGGCCAGAAGAGTTTCCTGAGATGGCATGGACGCTTGACCCATTCTTCTCAAGGATCTTAGTGATTGGGCAGACTACTTAGAATAACGACACTAAGAATATTTTTGCTGGATCTTAAGATTTCGTAGTTACACAGCTGAAATCTTCTAGAGGTTACAGTTAGAAGTACCATGTGAAAGAATACCCTGGGGACCGTCCCTATATCTAAAAGTCCCCTGATTAAGGCTGTCAAGAAACTAAATGGACAAGTGAGAGCCGATAGCAGGAGCAGAGGCTTTTAGGCAAGTTTATTAGCCAAATGATCTCGAACATTCCCATTATTCACCATTCCAGCCACTTCAATTGCAAAAGAAACCTTTCCTAACTACTTAGTCCAGCCTGTTTACCATGGCTTACCATTTTGTAACTGAGAACATTAGTTTTCCAGGAGCACAGCTGAAGACCTGGTAGCTACATCATATTTTGCTGCCAGAAGAAATCACGGATTAGCAAGTCATCGCAATGGTGCAGGTACTTGTTTACCCAGACCTTTTCTCAGGCCTATTGCCAGCCTACCCATCTCGACAAAGGAGTGGCTTGGCAGCAGTTTTGTACCTCTGGACATTTATTCTGGCAAACTTAGCAAGTGATCTTCTCTTGCCTGGTGCTTTTGCAATAAAGTCCCAGTTGAGGCTTCCAACTGAGAGCAGTTTGCATAAGTTTCTGAATCTCTGCTTTGCAATCTTCACATCTCATTCCTTCTGATGAACATGAAGATTGCTCCTAGCGATACCTGAACCTAAAATGAACCGAAAATGTATTACAACTTTCAAGCTTGCCAAGCAGTGGAGGAGAAATTCACACCAATCCCAGCTCTCAGAACAGCTGTTGTGACAAGGTGATATTGCTAAGGAGTCTCAAAATAGAAGCCAAGGCAAATACTCTCCCTGTAAGGGTTCTGCTCTATTTTGCAGTCTCCAGCTGGAATCTAATTGCAATTTAAACCCAGAGCACAAAAACCACAGCATTTTCCACTTTTAAAGTTATTTTAAGGAATCAGAGATAATTAAATAGTAAATCATAATCTAGATTTTCTTAGAGTCAACATGGATTCTCCAGAGATGTGGTAATTCCTTTATTCAGTTGAATTTAGTAAAACACTTCTTGTTAAAATAACAAGATGCCAAGGAAGATAATACTTTGTTTCATGTATTTCCCATAATGCTCTATCTTTTCAAAAAAAGATGGCAGTAGATGTTAGGTACAGATGTAAAGGTAGAAAACATTTTTCCAGAGATATCCATTATTTAAAACCATCTCTTAACTGAATGAGAGATGTGGAAGAATTCCATAAGTTCAACTATCTCAAATAATATTTTGATAATAAAGACAATTGACACAATTGCAATTATACTTGCTGCCTAGCTGCATTCCATTACAAGAGGGTTGAAGGCTCCTGTTGAAGGTATTGTGTGCACAGACTGATCTATGCAAACACAATATCCGTTTGTCTTCCATGAGTTTATTTACCCATTTATTTTTAAACCAAGCCATCTTATTCACATCCTTCTGTATTAACAAGGTAACACCTACATGCTTCATCATGGCTTTGTTTGATGTTTGCTAAGGAAATACCATGTTTCCGCTTCTTGATTATTTACTGGGGATTTATCTAATAATCCAAGAAAAAACCAGAGCACTTCATTTATTTTTTTTTCTGAACCAGTCCTCCAAACCAAACACAAATCAAGAGCTACTGATGGGGGCAGAGGTCCTTGGGCTGGGGAGTTCTTTGCAGATCAGATTGCATAGGTAACTCTTTACAGAGGAAAGCCACATCATTTGAATTTCTACTGGGAAGAAGATTAAAATACAGGCACAAGAAGTGCCATCTCATACAATTATTTTTTTTTTTTGCACCATCTATGTTAGTATTTCTTATAGTTTCTTTAAATATGCACCTTTATCAGTATCCAGAAAAAGGATCATAAAATAATCATAAAAGCATAACCGATCAGTTACCATGAAATCTGTTACCCTTCCAACCTTCCCAAACCATCAAGGCATATGACCTTAGAACATAAACCATCTCTTCCTAATAAAGATTTCAAACATGGGTGGTTAGTTTTTCAAGTGTGCTCTTTTTCATGTATCCTCATCTGCAGAATACACAGAGTAATGACAGATTTCCTACTGTTTCTCAACTGAGGTGTTTCTTCCTGGTGCGTGTCGAGCAGGAGACCTAGCTAACCCATTTAGGCGTAGCAGAAAGCCATTTGAATTGGTGTCACAGCAGCTGTAGCTGCAGGACAGAAAGGCTAACTCAGCCTGCTGCAATAGGAGAGCCTGAAACCTGGATTCAGAGAAAGGAAATGTCACCACTGACTAGCACGGGTTAGCAGAGATTTGCACATTAATCTTGCTTTGAGTTTTTCCTCAGGACAGCTGGTAGAGCACACCTTAGGCTGTGCTGAGGCTCTTCTAAGTGCATGTGCTCTGACGATATGCTATATCCTGACAATGTGCTGTTTTATCTTGACTCATTTTAGCCATGACAGTCTGACTTTCAGCAATGAGACTGTAGAAACATCTGCCCATCAAAATGAGGTACAGTTTAGAAGAGAGGTGAGACCTCATATAAACATTTGCTCTCCTTTGCACAGAATTGCAGACATGCAATACTATCGAGGTAGAAATCACTATTTTGTTCACTTCTGGAACGCTGCTTGTGGAAGGGAGAACCAAGAGTTGCATGCTCCTTCTTTGCACTGCTTTGACCACCACCAAGTAAAAGACACTCTACATCCAGGTGCTGACCCCATTATAGAGAAAGAGTCCTTGCTGGTGGTGACAGTTTGCTTGGATGTGAATTGCTCAGCGCACTTAACATTTCCTGCATCATCCCCTCACTAGTGCACAGCCAATACATGTACTCCTGTGCGACTGAGAGCTTCTCTGCTTCTGAGGGACCAGCCTGAAATGGTGAAGTAGAATCTAATTTCAGATGAGAGATATTCTGCACTGTCTCCTTAAAAGCGTCTTATTTTGAAAATTTCACCTCTTGGCTGTCGAAAATGTTTCATTTTAAAGTCCAGACACTGTTTTTTAAAGTTCATAAACATTTAAAAGCATAAGGAAACAGTAGTGCACATAAAAGGTTCCTCAGAATTTACCAGAATGTTTTATTTTCTCAGTTTTATCTCCTAGACACTCCTTACTAAAGATACTACTACAAAAAGTGATGATGAAAAGTAAGATTTAGCCAGAGCATATTTTGAAATTCCTTTGAGATCATTTTAGGCAATTTGTAAAAATTTAGGCATTTTGTAAAAACATAATAAACTTTGTTAGAAGAAATTCTGGGATTGTAACATGTGTCTTCGTTGAGCTACTTCATCTCTGCTCTGTTCATTTATAATCTGTGCTCCTCTTCTAAGATTATATTGGGATATACATTTTATTTTGTGATTGACACTATGAAGCATAAGGGAAAATTTCAATTTTAGAATCTCAGTTTGCAATCCTTTCTACATAGTATAAGTTTGCCATTACAATAAAAATCTAAAACTTGTGATGCTTTTCTGAATGTTCTAGGTAGAAAGATAAAGTGAGATGAACAAAGGAAGAGTAAGGTGGCTCTTCATCTATAGAACTGAAAAGGACAATTTTGTTTTGTAGCAACTTCAGAAATTTCAAGAACAATTTTCCTTCTGCTTTAGAAGAAAAGCAGGATGTTGATATTATTTACACATAAATGTGACTTTTGAACTTTCTAACTGTAGAACGGAATTTACAAGTACTTCTATGATCATGACATTATCTGAGGATGCAAGAGATCCAGATAAGCTTGGGATCTACCTAACTCTGTGCAAATTTCTTCATCTGAGTTTATTCTGAATTAAACAGACCTTGGCATCATACACACTGAACAGACTTTCTCTCCTCTTTCCTCCACAGGGAGAAATATCTAGGTCTGATCTGAAAACATGTATTTCACTATCATTCAGGTTTTGAAGACAGTTCTAAAAATCTCCATTGAAAAAGAGCAGAAGTGACTGAAGTCTACAAGTTATTTTTGCTTCAGTGAAACAAGATGATTGACAATTTACTGCAATTAATCCAACTCATTCCAGTAACATTAAATATCTCAAAACAAGTTTCTGAAATAATCCTTATTTTAGCTGAGTGAGCCTAGTTACCTGTTCTGGATAAATGGAGTATTTAAAGATCTCTCGGTTCCCTCTTTCACATAGCTACAGATACCAAAAAGAAAAGTAAAATTCACAAAAATTTCAATCCATTAAAGAGGCATTTTATGCTGTGATTATTATTTTTTACCATTATTAGTGATAAAACATGAGTCTTGATCCCTTTTCTATTATCATCATGGCAACGTTACTTCTCAGAGCTTCACCTGTATCTCTCCTGCTGTACAAGTACCAAATACCACAAAGAGTGGTGACACTGGTAGTTTTGTTAAGTATGAGCACTGTGCTGACATCTTAGATTCAGTAGAGGACTAACCTACTTTTGCATTGTAACTCTCCCTTTGATCATGATACATTCTCCATAGCAGTAGACCACAACCTTTTGCTCTCTTCATGCTCTAATGAGTGCTAAACTCATTTGTATTATTGCTTTAATATCATATGATGTCAACGGTAATAGTTTAATCAATCTGTACCTTTTCTTGACTGGCACAGTAGCTCTTTCCCATTCAAATGAATTCTGGGAGTTTAAATTATCAACTTTTAATGGAGCTTATTATTAGCCTTCTTTTTTCCCCCCATAGACTCTTTTCTGAAATTGCCTTTCAAAAAATGTCACTGCAAGCAGAAGCCAGTAGAAACAGTGTTTTCAGATTAACAAAAAGATAAAGTTTCTGAGAAGTCAGCTGTGCTCACTTCCAGACCAATGAGATCATACTGAAAACATGAAACTGGGATGCATTATGCAAGCACTGCACAGTTTCCTTTACTGTACTCACTCAATCAGGACTGTTGACTTCTTATATGGATTAAATAAGGAAGCAAACACAAGCGACAAGGCACTGACTGACCCTGGATTTGTATCTGATCCTCAGGATCAGACAGGGGACATCACAAGTTCAGTTCTTCTGTGCACAGCTCTGAAAAAAACCATATAATGACAGACAGCTCCTGAGCCCTAATTCCCAGTCTCTGCACTGAAGTGCATAAAATCAAAATATTCTGTGCAAACAGAGGCACTCGGAAGTGGCAGGAGGGTCACAGCACCTGGCCAGAATTCAGCTTGACGCCCCATGTCCGTTCGGCTAGGTAAGCTTTTGTAGGTTTTTCTTTTCATTTAAATAGCCCAATTTTACTTTGGCCCGTACATCAAAATATCCCCCCTTCAAGATTATAGTTATTTCTAGCTACTTTGGAAACTGCAGAAATTGGAATAGAAATCCTGAAACACACTGGAGCTTACCATGACAGGTAAACAGGGGTTATTGTTCATCTGAACAATTACAGGACAATATACAAAATGGGCTTACAAGGGGGCCTCAAAGCCACGTGCTCCATTCCTCTACTCCAAGCCAGGAACATTCTAACACAGGCAACCGCTAAGGCATTTATCTACCTTGTTTTAAGAGCCTCCTCAGAAAGCCTTCTGAACTCATAGCTATTCAAATTACAATTCTACCATCTTTCAGATTCCACCACCAAGCCTTCCTTAAATCTGTGTTATTTAAACATGTTAATGCTTATCCATTACAGACTGGACAAAGTAAGCACTATGTTATTTACCTGTTTTTAGCCAGCCTTTAAGTGTTTTGAGGGTTATTGTATCTTATGCTTCCTGTCTCCTTTAGATTTTCTTACCTTACAGGAGGACCTTGAAGCAAAGCAAACAATAGCCCCACCAAAACCCAGCTATGCTATTGAAAATCCTGCTTATTCCACCTCCACTCAGCTAATGTAGCACCAAATCCTGCAGTCACTAAAGCAAAGCTAATCTATAAGCAAGACACTACACATCAGGACACAATTCATAAACGTTGCATTTTGTAACCAAAGATAATACCCAACTTCAGAAAATATGATCAAATAGATGCAAAACCAGCAACTCTCACTGCTTGATTCTTCACTCAGTGTGTTACTCAAGTGCATGTCAAAGGGAGGCTGGAGAGCTGACAGGAGATACGGTTTGCCTTAATTTGTGGAAGTAGTCATGTCATAGCTTTGGTTACTAGCACAAGCATTTAATTCACACAGCCTCTTTCAGAGTTTGAAATACAACATGCTGCAGCTGAAGGCCATTTCACAGTCAGTGTCAAACACAGTTTGCTGTATATGCGTGTGGGGATAATAAGGTTGGTTCCCATCACTTCATGTTGCCCAGGATCTATCATTTTAATGTGATGGACTGTGACACACGTCAAGTGAAGAGAGTGCTTGACACAGTGAACTAGACATTTTGAGATGCCTTTAAGTAAAAAACATGCATCTAACATCTCTAACAACATTAGGGTTTTGCTTTGAAAACTGCTCAGAGATTCGAGACCTTTGGAGCTCATGGAAACAGATGTGAGCTCTGGACCCATTCGGGGCCACAGAAACAAAGCGCCTGCTCAGATACAAGAGTTTTAACCTGTTCTCTCAAGATGTTGTAATTGACAGATCACAAACCGTTTTATTCTGATGGACATACATCCTTGTACCTTGAACATTCCTAGAAGCATTGTCTGTGGCAAGACTTTATTATGATAATTGCAAAGTTACATTAGACTGTGTGGAGTCTCTGTAGCAACGTTAAATTAAATTTCTCATTGGCTTCAAGGCTTGCTATCTGTAATTAGTGGCTTCTGTTCTTTATTACACTGATCAGTAGTGCAGTGCTATTCATCACCACAGTCTTAGTTAATTATCCTTGCTAATGATTTTCACTGTGAAAATAATCTACAGGTCCCATTTGCAAAGATTGCTTTGCATTGAAATTATTTGCTGGTGCTGGTAGGGCACCATTGTGAGCTGACAAGCTGTGGGTAGAGAGTTACTTATCCTGTAAGATGGTAGCTTAGTTAATGCAGTCAAGAGAGTAAAGTATTATAATTTCACAATTTGGCATTAAGTTTGTGACTACTATCTACCAGATGTGTGAGAGGGTGGGAGCGAGATGTCACAGCAGCATGCTGAGGGGAGCTCAGCTGGAGGCGACAAAAATAGAAAAAGGAAGAATTTAAGCATCTCTGCAGCTTTAAGCAAGAGCTGCTAGTGACTATTGCTGGTCTTCTAATAACAGCCTCACCTGCATGTGACAGAAAGGGTAGCACGGATTCTGAAGCTTAAAGAAGGGTTATCTCTGTGCTGAGTGGTTTTTGTTCTGCAGATGGGAGATTTAGCCAACAATGAGGTTTGGCAGAGGTTCGGTGTATCTCAGAAAACTGAGATGTGGCCATTCTTTCTCAGGCTGGAGGAAATGGGCATGGAAAACAGAGCCAGCAGGAGAGAGCCATGCTTTTATCTTTATATAAATACAGGTGACAGAAGATCCTTGAAAAAGGGAAAGTCAAAAAGTCCTCTGTCAGAATCAAACAAATTTTGTTTAACAATTGCTTTTGATTACCTAAAACTCTCAATAGCTATAAAAATCCAAGGATGAAGTTTCTTATGCAATGAAAACACCAGATTGAAATTAAACAACAGCAGCCTGCCACCTGCCTTCCACACTTAGTATTTGTTCTGCACTTGGAGATACAAACACAGCTCACACATTAATTTACGGTGCACTCAGCACATGCCATACCCTCAAATAATCAAACTAAAGCAGTAAGGGAAAAAGGTGAAAGGACTGTCACAGAGCTGATGCCATTTGTCTCTGGAAAATGTTAAAGGAAATATGAAATCACCATTATCACAGGGGCTATCAGAAATCATATACAATTCACTAAGATAATAGTGAAAGACGCCAAGGATGGGGGAGAACAAAAAGAAGGACAAGGCTTGGTAACACTTGCTTTTCACAAGTAAGGTGTCTCTCTCGTGACTTTAGTGAGTAAATGTGAAGTCAGTGGTTAAAACGTACAGATAGAAACGAGAAGAGGGCTGACACTGGAGCAGAGCAGCTCCAGCGCTAGCAGCCTCTGTCAAAGGAGAGCCTGGGATATTTGATTCTTGTCGCAGTGCACCTCACAGGTACTGCCAGGCTGCAGGCAGAGGCATGGATATTCGTGGGGTATCACATACTTATTCAACGATGGCAAGAGTCCTACAAACTGTAAAATTTGTATCCAGCAGAAATCCCTAGAGCAGGAGTTCTTAGCTCTTAACAGAAGAAAACCCTTTTCTTATGAAATGGAGATGCAAAGGGTGCAAAACATGGGAGCATGGTTTAGAACTTGAAGCTCATGTAACAATTAACATTTGTTAGTAATTATCATTAAATACTTTTAGAACTAACCTTTTAAAGTTAAGCAGCAAACCTTTCCTCTCTATTTCTGTTGAATCTTACTGCATACACTCATTTGGTTTTGCCTCCCATAAAAATCAGCTTTCATTCATAACACGCCGTATCTACTGCATACAAACTACAGAAACTATCACACTGCAGGGTGCCAGGGACTGAGAAGCCCTACCCTAAAACTTAATGCTCCACAAATACAGGCAGTAAAACAGCTACATGTTGTAGTGAGGTTTTCACTAGCACAGATGTGAAATTCCTGCAATTAGTTATTTTTTTTATTGTAGAGCACATTATGGAAGAAATCTTCCTTTCTGTCTCTGAAGCTTGAGGATGAGGGATTTTACTCTATAGAGGTTTGGGTGAGCACACAACTGCAGTAGCCTCTTTATGGCAAGGAGTAATTGCAAGGGCCCATTTTTAATCCTCAGGGGTGTTGAAAGCATTAGAGGGGGGATAAGTTTTTGGTGAAACTCTGCAACAATTTCAGCCTGGAATAGGCAGTGACTTGAATCCTAAGTCTGTCCAGCACCCAAACCAACAGCTTGGGTCAGGTGCTTGATTTTCCCCTTTGAAAAATACGCTGAAATAAATGTTTATAGTTCTATATGCTTTCTCTCTTCAACTGCTGGGAGCCAAATGAAGTGTGATGTTGATTTCAATCTGCTTTGCATAAAATACACAAAACAGACCTTTACATTTCCAGCGCTGGAAATGGCACCGCATGAAAGCTGCTTTCAGCAGAGGCTCAGTCTGCATCTCCCTGGTAACTGGTTTATTGTGACTTTCTGATGGTAGCAAGCTGTCCAAGCTTTATTCTCTCCTCTCTGCCAGACAGCAATAGCACAGTCCCCCTCTCGCAGAGGGCTAGGGTGGGTCGTGCTACTGCAGCACCATCTGCTCAGGGGTTCCTTGGGTGGATTAACTCTCACCTTCTAGTTTAGACAGTTATGTCACACAAACAATGCCAGGTACATCAGAAGTCAGCTTCAATTCAACCAGTCAAGTAGATGAAGTGGGTTTACACCTTGTTTTAATTATGCTAGAAAGTCTGTGTTAGCCCTCTGTAAAAGTCCCCATGCCAATACAGAGCATACTTATTTCTCAGGCACCATCCTAAAGAGTTAGCTGTCTTTTTTTTTTTTTTCCACAGGTGCTCCTGGGAGCTCCTCCAGAGCTTCTAGGAATTTATTAAAAACCAGCTAGTTCTACATGTGCCAGGATCACCCTAGAATGTGCCTAGTTTTTACTTCGCTGTAACTTAATTCACCAGGTCATTTGTACATAAGCATCACCTTCCCTCCCATCTTCTTTTAACTCAGATCTGAAGTTCAGGCTGCAGTTAAGTGACCTCTAAAACAGACCTAATGTACAAAAACAACTTCCTATGTAGTGTACCTTAGGCAATGTTTGTGAACAATTCTGAAGTATGGATAATAAGTCATAGTAATGTGTACAAGAAGATATGAAAGAAGTGCAAGTGGCTTGCATAGAGGGGAAAGGAAGACATGATAGATGTACTGTAGCTCAAGCAGTAATGAATTTCAAGCATGACTTGAGTGTGAACATTTTTGCAGATGTTTCTGTTGTGAAGGTGGGGCAAGAGGGAAGCTAACTTTGGAGAGAGGGGAGGGAAGAGAAACTAGACAAACTACCTAGTGGCTCTATGATTTAGCAAAAGTAAGCAGAATACACTGTTTTGAGAGTCAAATAAGACACTTTTGCTTATTATGCAGGACATAAAGGCTAATAACTGAATTATGAAGCTGGGAGTGGTATTTTGCAACTATTTCTGCTTGCAGTGCTCTCTAGTATCTGGCACCTGAACCTTTTTAACAGCCTTTCCTAAATAAATTAAGGTACAACACTAAGGAGCATAAAAGAAAGAGAGCTCAACAATGCATTTAATAATACTCAAGTAGTACAGCAGTTAGTTTCAATAGCTAGTCCTAAATTCCCTATTTCACTGGATTTCTAGCCGAATCTCAGTATTGTTTCAAATATGTGCATCTGTGTGTCACCCCCCCCCCCTTATTTCTCAAACTGAAAAATTGCCTTCTAGTTTAGAATCAGAAGTCCAGAAAGAAGAATAATAGATTTCATGCTAAGCTTATGCCTTCCTGAAGACCTTTATCATTAACGATCCTTTTCGTTTCCTGTCTCTGAAGCGGCATTAAAGACTATGGAGTGTAGTGAAACCATAACAACTCCATTCAGAAAACCAATGTAACATTTTCTGTAAGACATTGTTAGGTCCTAGATGGTTATGTTATTTGGATCCTTTGCAATATGAGAAAACCATGATGAATTTTCCTAGTGTGATCCATTTTGTTATTTAATTTGGTTTTCCATTAGTCAAAAATTCAACTATTCCTTAATATTATACAGGACTAATACATCTGCTGAAGGGTATACAAGTCACCAGAAGTAATAAAAGTGAAGGGAAAATAGTGCTTAAAATGTTCTTGTTATTTATAGCTAAGTTATTTATCAATAAATGGCAGCTGTGTATAAATAAAGTAGGTTTGAGCATTTCCAAAGACAACCGGTGGCTTCCATTACCGATAAGCGAAATAGAAGGGATTCTAAGTAAGATAGCTAAGATATATTGGTTGAGAAAGCTATTAGCTTTCCCCTCTCCCACTAAGTCATGGAAGAAGGCTGCCATTGACAATACAGCAGATGAAAACCTATGAAAGGTGACAAGGTGGAAAAACAGCAGGCAGTCAACAGACAATCAATTTACTGCAGGGGGTCTAGTGACTGTAGCGGCATTACACATCAAATCATCTAATAAAGTCAGCTTCCACCTACCTGCAGGGAGATGATAACCTTTTTTCTCCCCTCCTCTCCTTGTTATATCTTTAAGTGATTAATTTTGAGCTCCATATAGTATATAAGATTAAAAGGAGGACAACAGAAAGCAGTTCATATTTAAGCAGAACCAGGGCAATTAATTAATCTTACTCTGGTCATTGCACTCAGCTTAGAAACTTTCTGCCTGGAGGTAGTCAGTCAAGGCTTCACTCCAGAGAGCGGGGACCCTGTGCATAGCAGGACTCAGTCTGCCCACCAGAGCCAGCTCCCAGCCTGCTGCTGCTATACTCCCAAATTTAGCAAAAAGCTGTTCCCCCACCCCAGCAGTCAGGCAAGATGGTTGCTCATTCTAGCACCAAGTCCCTCCAACCACCAGCTCCCCATTTAGGCTGTTGTACTGCGTGAATGTACTAAAGTGGTCCAGCTCCAGACCACCACCAAGCTTCTTGGCCTGCTGATGAGCAGCCAGATGAAGCAAGCACAATATATGGTAGCAAAGATGCCATGCTTTAAGCGTATCTGGTTTGAACACTGAAACACTTATGAAAATACTGCTAGAGCAAAAAGGGGAGTCAGACAATGAGAAAGAGAAAGTGGTAAGTGAACAGCTCAAAACAGAGTTTACTAAGACTAAGCTATCTGCTAACTGATGCAGCACGAGCTCTGCTTAAGAAGCTCTAAGTACCCTTAAACTACTTGCTCAGGAAACACCGTTAATTTACAGAAAGAAGAACACAGATTGGCATTTTAATCTACTCAACTTTAAACAGGCAGGAAACCTCATCAAAAGAAGAAATATCTTCCCACATTTTCACTTATAACTTGGGATTAGAATAAACTACTTCCGTACATGAAAAAGTACACTCAAACTGAAAAAGCTGTTTTCATCCTCAGCTGCAGTAAATCTGTACATCCCTGGTGAAGAAAGTGAAACAACGCCAGCTCCCACCAGCTGGAGAGCTGTCCCAGACGTTCGCACCCAGGGAAGAACATAGCATGCTGCACCTTAAATAGATTATACTCTTAAATATTTTATTGGATTTGAACAGTTCAGCCTCACATTATGTCTTTCTTTGAAGCAGAGCTGGTGATTGCAATTATTTTTCCAACTTCCCATGATACCATAAACTCCCAATTATACCTTCATCGCAAGACCGGCCCATAGGATTACCTTGGCTGCTGGGGAAGGCAGGCTTTACTCAGACCACAGGGATGTCCATGTGAGAGGAAAGACAGAATGAGTTGAACAGCAAGCCTAGGAAACATTAATACAGGGAACACTTTTATACAGCGATAAAGGTTTTTAGAGTATAATCCCCAGTTTGAGTTCCCTGTTTGACAGGAGGGTTTGGGGTGTTTGGTTTTTTTTCCATCCTACCATGATGAAGGGCTAATAAAGGACCATCTTAGCTTCTGTAACTGCTAAACAGTTGTGAGTAAATGACTTTGGGCAAAGGGGCATGGTAGTGCAATACACCAAGAGATTCATTTGTGCCTGGCTGCTGTGCTGCTCAGGCAGCTTATCAGATGACATAAACAAAAAAGATTAGAGCTTGCTTTTGTTTTGTGCTGCCTTCTAGCTTCCTGAACATTACCTTCATCCTTTCAAAGGTTTTAGATAAGCATTTATTGGGAGTGTAATTCTTGTTACTGAAGAGCGGTTTAATGTGTGTGGAGAGGAAAAAAAAAATAGTACTCTTTGTAGTGATAAGGTAATAGCATATTTTAGGTAACATTACAAATAATTAGCATCCCATTAGTTATTTTTTCTTCAAAAAACCTCCAATGTGCAACTCTTGAGAACACTAATCCTTATTATTGTTACAAGGAGACACATGCTCTGCTTTAGTAAATTGTGTTTTGTTAAATTTTCTACTATGCTTGTATTAAATCTGCTTATTTTCATCATGCTAGGTCACCTCCCTTCATTCTGAATTAATATCTAATAGCAGGTAATGTAGACATAATACCACATTGTCATAATTAATTGATATTTAATAGTATATAGATTGGTGCCAGGGTCTCATATCCATCTTCTTTCAGATGTACCAGGAATCTGAAATAGGGTTTCCAACTCTTAAAAGAAAACAAGAGAACATCAAAACAAGACAGTAGGACTCTAACATAATTACTACTGTGTTGAAAATGAAGATTTCTCAGATTCTGTCCTCTCCCGTAAGGTGCTCTTGTAATCAGAGTAGTAAAGGAGGAGATGCCACCAAAACACAAATTATAAAGGGAGCAATAGGTTGAGCTACACTGTTGAACCAGCACTGTCACAGGGTGCACAGAGGTAAGTACCTTTTCCTTGCACAGTTGGATAAGTGTGCCCAGCTTTGAAGATAGATTAGCTAGAGGAACGGGCTGTGCAGGAGAGCAAGTCAAGTGGTCCCCGGGAAGAGGGCAAAGATGACTGTAGTGCAAAATTTAGATTAAATAACAAAATTAGTGACAGATCACAGTATTTATCTTACGTTAATATTTCTTCTAGTTGGAATAAAAGATTCACAGGTCCTTCAAAATACAGAGGCATCAGGGCAGAAAAGCAGAATGCTAACAGGAGTAAGGAAGACCCTCAGGTACGGTTTACTTTGTTAAGATGACAAATCTCGCCTACTAGCAGGGTGAAGCAAGAGCGGGCATGGCCAAAGGAAGCAGCAGTGAGAGTTGTGACTCTGAAATTACAACCAATGTCATTTTTCCTGTTTACAGACAGAGGAGGTACTGGGCACATCTGACATCCAGCTATGGGCACATTCCAGTCTCTTACAAGTTTCAAAATACTGCAGTATAAAACCAATTTGCTTCATGTTGAAAGGTAAATACTCCTAACTGCATCATCTAGCCAAAAGAAAGTTGAGAATGCGTGTAAGTGACCTGGACTAGAACATAATGTATTTACTTGAGGTTTCAATGTCATTTAAACTAAAAGGTGTTAAAATACAGGAAAGTATTTAAATGTCACAAAAATATGAAACTATTTCCCAGTAGTTCTGTATTTTAAAAAGCTGCTGTTTTAACAGATGCAACCTTTTAAACTTTCCAGGAAATCTGTTACATCATTAGATAGCATATCTGCAAGTTAGCGATAGACCCAAATGAAAGACCAATGATAGAACTAAACAATCATTTATTTCAGAGTTTTTGACAAAGAGGCAGAGATGTCTGTCAAATACTACTTTGTGGAAACAGTTTTCTTTCTTGAAAAGCCATTTTCCAAGATAAACTAAAGTACTAAGCGACTGAATAGCACAGTATTTCCCTATATAATATTTTCAAAATGCACCTTGCTACTGACATGCATCCTTTTAATACTTTAATGTGCTTTTCTGAAGTTATTGATTGTAGTGACATTAAACTTCAAAGTGTCTTGCATTTCAAGTCAAGACATCTGGAACTAACAGAAGATTTAAGATCTGAGCTATTATGCCAGGTCTCTTCGCTGGGGAGACAGACCGCTCTAACTGACTCCACAGAACAAGCACAACCACGGAGATTTGAAAGTAACCGTAACTGTTTTTAACTGAACGGCTGGCAAATACAAGAGATGACTAGTAGATTGTTTCAATAGCTTATGCTTGGTTTCAGAACAAAGCCCTTAAAACAAATATTGAAATACATTAGCTTACAGAATTCTAAGTTAGAATCAGAAAATCAAATTCTTGTTGCAAGGCTTTTGCTGTTTGACTGTTGTACTTTGTTCACTTGTAAGACTAGATACAACAGAGGAGAGAAAGTGTAATAGAGGTCAAGAAATAATTCCCCTCATATATTGAAGTTGTAGGATACAACCCAGTTTATGACATTTTCATAGCCTGATTAGCAGGTTTCTCTGCTCTTCTAGCAACTTTGCACTTCCTTCGTAGATAAATAAAATTATAGATAATCCTTTCAGCTGAATTTGTCAGCCTAACACCATCAGGAACATTTTTAAAAAAAAAAGTATCTCTTTTCTCATCAAGTCCCACAAAAACTCAGAAGAGCAATACCAATGAGAAAAAACACAGATGTGTCTAGCAAAGTATTCCACTGATTCTAAGATATAAAGTTTATGTGACAGTGATGCTCTCATATCACCATTTAAGAAATGGCATATAATGATCTGTGCTTTCAGAGATGAAAGAAAAACAAATGTGAGAGATACTAAATAAAAGGAGGATGACATGGGAAACTTGTTAAGTGTTGCTTAGCAAAGAACCATTATTGCTATTTGTATGGATGACACACACATTACCTACTTTGATAGAAGAATCACATTTATGTTTACCCAGAAAAATCTAAAGGCTTTACTATGTGAGGATACTGGTGCACTGCTGACTGGTTCATAAGAAACTGCTCCCCCCTTGAACTCATTGTTGGACACAGAGAAAGAACTGGCATATGTAATAAAAAAAAACCCCTGTACTCAAAGCACTAGCTTTGTTTTATTTTCCCTTCTTTTATAGTGGCTAAAGTAATGTAGTGGGGGAGTTTGGAAGAGCATCTTGTTCCCTACTGCTTGTTCTTTAGCCAGTACTTTATTTTTTTTCCCCTCCTATCATTCTCTGAACATTGTTTTTTAGATAAGGGAAAAAGCAAGCTGCTTTATACCTCCAGATTTTGTTTTCTGCCCTTAAACTTTTAAGAAGTCTCCAGATGAAATGGAAGTTACATCTCTAAACACTTTGAGGATCTGGACATCTTTCCAGAGCTGCTTAGAACTAGTAACTGAAATATAACTATCAAATTGAAATGCATCCTAATTGAATACAACACAATGAGATTTTACTGGTGTGACATGCTAAGTGAGTGCTATTGTAAAAAGGAACAGACCTCCTGGGGATTTACCTGAAGTGACAACATTGATTTGGGACAGGTTTTTCTTGGCTGGGGATTTGATCCTGCGCTCATGTGTTGTTATGCAATGTTTCAAGCTGGCAGCAGCCTGGAGCTGTCGCTCAGACACACCTGACCTGCTCTGAGGCAGCACTGAGAACTCACCACATTTCCCCCCCCCCCAACTTTTTCACTGAAATTAAACACCCAGTAGTTTAAAATAATATTTGTGGTTTTTTTCCTCCTCCCATGGGAACGCAGCATAAACTAAAACAAACATGAGACAGAATTAATCACAAATTATACTGATGTAAACCATCTTCTTCTATTCTTACACTTAATCACTTAACTTTTTGCATCATTTTCCTTACAAGTTTTCTCCTCTAGTAGGTTTCCTTTATCAAAACATACTTTAAACACTGAAAAACTCCAAAGAGGTCTCTGATCAGCAGCAACTCATAGGGCACTCTCCCACACTATTCAGCAAGAGCTAACAAACCCCTGGAGCTGTGCCGTTGGAAAAAAACCTTGTGCAACTCAGGCAGTGGCAGCCTGTGACACTGCACGACGGGATCAACTACCGGGTCAACGCTTCGCAGTAAAGCCTGTAAAAACCCACTCACCAGCACTAAACCTGCCAAGGTCATAAGGAAAGGCAACAAGGTGCAGTTGTAGTTGTAACCCAGTGGCAGCAGTTTTGGAGAAAGCTCTTTGCATTGCCATTAGAGGCAGAGTTTGGTGTGATGGTCATGACATTGCCTGCTGCAGTGCAAACATTTCACACTGTGCCCTGGCTGCAGGGCAAACGCCTAATGATCACTTCTGATAGCAAAGCTCAGATTTGATCCTCAGCCAGGAAGGGTCTTAGGCATAAAAAACCAGTGTCATTGTCCATGTCATCCACACCACTATAAACAACATCCTCAGTGCCAACACTAGATCAATACAAGATTACTTATCAAAACAGTATATAGCTCAATCAAGTCACTCAGAGATAGTGAGATATACAGACTCCACTTTTAGAGACCAAAAAGAAATAATAGACTGATTCTCCATTAAGCACTTCCCACTAGCTGCAATTCTTCAGCACTTCAACGAGTAAAACATAACGAAGTAGGTGATGCTGAAAAATATTCTATTCACAGACTAAAGATATCTTCATCATCAATCATTAAGATTATGAAAATGAAGTTTTTTCCCCATCCCATTTCTAACAAAATGATAGTAATTCAGAATCAGACGTCTGTCTCTTACTCTCACTGTATGCCAACAGCGTGCATCCCTTCTCAGGAAGATGCAAGACTTGCGTTCACAAAGAGCACAAAACCCCCTGCATGAATTGAGAGCTCTGGAGGAGACAGCATCGCCCAGCATTATTGCACCTCATCAGGACACCTGCTCTCCTGGAAGATTGTGTTTGTCAGCATCAAGTGGTTGGTATGTTCTCAAATATTCTTATTGACACAGATCTTTAGGAATAAAGGTCCCAATCCTAGAAACGGGGAAAGCAAACCTCCATTTAGGTCATTATCACTTCCCAACTCTGACACAGGAGAGGATGGTGAAAGAGGTAGGTGATCCATCTTCTCCCCCAGTAATAATTACAGCTATTACAAATTGCCAGGATAACGATGGCAGAGTTTAGCTGCTCTTTAGCCAATTTCACCACCACCTCCACCAAGTTGCATCTACGCTGCGGAACATGGATATGTTCTGTAAAGCAGGTAGCATCCCCTGCATTGCATGAGCAGCGCACGTTGCTCTTGCCTTCAGCAGCACAGAGCGCGCAGCTCACAGGCTCTCACAGCCAGTGGCAGGATGCCCAGGACCAGACAGAGCTGGTGGTTAAATACCATAGGACATGCTGTGCTTTCCCAAAGAAACTTCCACATATCCCCAAAAGCTTGCTGGTTACATACAAGCAGGGTCCATGCAGCAGATGCAGGCTTGCCCCTCTCAAATCGCCACACAGGTCTCCATTTTAAGGAATTAAAGTTCATCCTATTCAGACAGCTGCATCTGCCCTATAAAAACACCTCCCTGCTGATCATTGCTGATGATGTTTCCTTGTTCACCTGTTTTCATTCGGGCTGCCATTGATTTTTTTTTTTAAATTGCTGTAACAAAAAACTCAGCAGCCTGAGAGAGATACACCCACTGCATTGTTATTTGCATATTTTCTTCCATGTATGTCTAACAGAGCGATGTGTTTATTACAGTCTTACTGGTTATTATATATTGTTGCCTGAGTGACTGCACTTCTGAATTCTATTAAATTAACAAACACAGCAGTAACATTAGTAACCCCTGCCCTGCTAGGTAAAAAGAAATCAGAGTAAGAAAAAACATATAGCATGGGGTCCTCCCACTCAAAAAACTCATCTTATTCAGAAAATATAATTCATTTATATGTTAGAAATATAATGCAACTGTTTAGATAAAAATGTACATGGCATATAAATTTGTTCCCCCAAACTTCACATATTTTGTCAGACGCTTAACACTAGGTTTCAGAATACATGACATGCATTTGTTCACGTGTGCACATTGAACCAGTGCCAATTCTACCATTAAATCTTTACAAGAAATTAGCATAGGGATGAAGAAGCTATCAAATCAGTTATAATAATCCTCTCTGCGATCTTCTGAAGACCTAACAAATATTATTTCTTCACTACAATAAACAGTTATCAGATGTAATATGGAAAATTTTTGACTACAAGCCTGATCTATAAACTGAACTTTGACACAGGATCTGTAGTATAGAGCAAAACATGCAGCTTTGCAAAGCTGGTTATGGTGGGAACATGATTTGTAGCCACTGAATTGCTGCCACAGGACCTCAATTTCATTACTGTGAGAAAATCTTTAGCCATTTGAAAGAGGGAAAATAACACAATAAAGAACAAAAAACTCATTAACATTTAGTAATCCCATGCAATTGAAGGCTTTTGTGGAGATGAGGATAACCCAGTAACATTCTTGGATCAACAGAACCTGCTTGCTTCTGAAGGCTTCATACTCCATTTTCACACTTAGAACTAACATGCTCCAGTTTGATACTCTGGAGTTCATTTGGAGAAAATATTTTGATCTAGATTTTAAGTGCCTTCAAGCATCCAGATGATCTCTAGAGGTCCCTTCCAACTCCATATCATTCTGTGATTCAGTGAAGCTATAATGACCAGGAGAGTTTAAAACCTGCTGCGTAAAGCCAATGAAGTTTTGAACTCTTTCTGTCGTAGCAACATTGGACAGTTCTGATAGAAAGACTTTAAACAAGTCCTTTTAAATAGTCAAATGTAAGAACTTAACAGTACCCAGATATCAGGAGGCTTCAGCTAGAGGTTTAAGCACCTAATATGCACATAAAATCCAAATGTGTCATTACTTTACTGAAAATGTCTGCTTCATGCAATTGTGTAATATAAAATCACTTTCTCAGGAGGTAATGTCAAATATGATGCTCTATCATTTTCCTACATCCACTTGCTTAAAGCTTTGCCAAGGGGTTATGTTTTTGTGATTTTCCTGTTTTGAAAACAAAAATAATAATCAAAGAATAGTTGTTTATAAGTATGTGAAATAATAGGATTGTCAGTACTCGTACTGTAATAATACTGGATCAAGTACTACCTCGGTAAGCACAACTAGAGCCAAAATTCATCGTGCTGAAAGACAGCCTACATAGGAAGGGAAAACCAGCTAACTCTCCAATCCACCTGGAAGCATCTACAGAGCAGGCTTTTTAAGCAGGGAGCATGAGAAGCTCTGTTGAAAGCCCTGTTTTACTGCATCCAGCTAGAGGTGACATTATGTCCAAACAAGCCTGGGCAGGTGTTGTTGAGGCTGTGGATAATGTGGCCTCTATGAGCAAAGAGATCACATTCAAAGGATGCGGCTTTTTCAGGTAGAGCTGGTAGATAACACGTAGGCACTGACCTAAAAAAAACAGCCAATGCACAGCACAGTAAATACATTTGCAGAAGCAGATGAGATGCCAAGCTAGAACTGCTCAGGCAATTGAGCTCCTCTATCACTACTTCAGACAGTTTCTCCTTATGAAGTCTAAAGCATCATATATCAAATTTAAACAAATGTATGCTGCATTTGTTACACAGGTAAATTATCTTCCCTATTAAATTTAATAAGTTATGATCTGGATTATTCATCACATTAAGTTTTGAATCCATTTAAGCATCTAAAGATTATATTCTAGCTTAATTAGAAGCGATGGGCCTCACATCGGAATTGCTGGGTCATATTCTTATAGCATACATAAAGCAGAAATTCTGAGTAGCTGATATTAATAGTCCCTCCTGGCCTCAAATACAGTGGCATCACTAAACTCATGTAACGAGTCCTTGAGTAATATGCATTTTGTTACCAAGTTTAAGATTTCAGTCCCACGTGCATTCAAGGAGCCTTTCTCAGTGGCCTCCTATGTACAAATCAGGTTTTGTCAGGCTGATGAAAGGGTTAACTCCTGAGGTGGTATTGCACAATATCATTGCACTGGGTCCCAACCCCTGGAGAAGAGCCAAGATAACACATAATTCCAAGTATAAAAGTTGCCATCATCCCTCATCTTCAGGGGTTATCCTCAGAATAGCTTTATACAGTTTGCTTGCTGTCTCTCTCAATCTCTTTGAGCAACTTGTACCATTGAGAATTTCTACAAACATGTCCTAGCACTGAAGCACGCCCATCAGGACACTGTCTCAGCCAGCAATTCCCCTCCAAGCAGGGGACCAAAGCAGCATTTGCTAAAGCAGCAGATGGGGTAGAGCAGGACAGGCTGAAGCAGCCCCTTCTCCGAGGAAGGTGATTTAAGCCAGCAGTGGCTTACACAGAGCTTTCGTTCAGAGATCACTCTTGCAATTTACTTAGAGGCCAAAGCAAACAACAGAATTGGGATTCCTCTCCCCCCGCTACTTCTTCCAAAGCCTCCCGCCCAGGCACAGCCCCCTTCTTTCTCTCCCCCAACCCTTCATCTGGATAAGCCATTTAGAAATCCAAGTATCTTTCTCTGTATTTTGATGAGAGCGTTCTTTTTGGTACATGAGTACTTCCTTAAAATAAAAAAAACCCAGCCTTTGCTGTTGTGATTTTGATCACTTGCACTGCCAGCAAAGGGAAGCAAAACCCTGTGCAGGGTGCTTACTTGCCTAGGCTGACCATTCAAGTGCACTGCCCTCCAGTGTTTAGGGGGAGCCTATAGGTAGAACCGTTAATCCTTAATATTATTTGACATGTTTGGTACAAGTATAATAAATTGCTTGTGTAACTTGTTTCCTTCATCTCCCTGAACAGTGTGGTTCAATACACCATTTTAGAGCTCAAAACCAAAGATTTTTTTTTTTAATATTAGCTAACTGCACAACTAGAATCTGATCTTATCATAGCAGGACTTGATGGGTTTGTTTTGAATACACACACATATAGGGGATCATTATAAAAGTACTGTTTGTGGTTTTCACACTGGCATATGCTTTAGGTTAACTGCATTCAGACACTAGTACTTGGTAGATAACCCCCTGTACCACGTTGCTAAAGCAAGAAAAAGCTCCAACATTCTTACTGATACTCCCCAAAAGAGTTAATGAAAAGATTTGACATATGGGGGAGGTGAGGGTTCGCTCTTTAACATGAGGAGGCTCAAAAGACGAAAGCAGTTATCTGTGAAGATACTAATTTATCCTGATAACAGTTTTAATAACAGCATAGTTTTTCCTCTTAATGTCACTTCTGCTGCATTACTTTATTTTCACTGCGCAAAAAGGTTAATTGTTAAAATTACACTTAGGAATAGAAAATAAGGTTAAAGATGATATCTAGCTTCTGATACTCTGTTTAACCACCCATACAAGCTGGTAGTTTCATTAAGCAAGAAATAAGAGAACCTGGTGAGCAACACAAAGAAAAGCTTGAACGTGGAAAAAGAGAAAAAAATTCACAGTAAATTGATCAAATCACACACAATTAACATTAAAAAGGATAGCATCACAATAATCCAAATACAGTGCTGACTCCTACACTATTGAATGTAGAAATTGCTGGAAAACACTGTTTCCTATTTCTTTCAACACAATCCTGACATCAATAATCTTTACTTTTCTCTTGGTTTTGTTCAAGGCCACAAAGAAAATCTACTGAGAAAATAAGAAAATCAAATAGATTAGTTATGTCAGCTTGATTCTCTCCCTTGTGGCATTGGTGATTTGCTTACTGGAGTTCTACTAATGCCAAGTGGTGTAAAGGAGGAAAAGACTTAGCCCTTTCCGAGTCATCCTGTGAAAGAAATTAATGACAGAAGGTTGTATTTGACAAAACTACTCTTTTTTATTTCTGTTTCCAACTTGCCTATTATCTGCCTCCCCTATCCTTTCTTATTACCTTATAGCTCCCATCCTGAGCTGCCTTCACTATCTCTTTCTTCATATCAGTTTTCTTTCAGTTACAGCTCTATTTGTTCCAATATTTGAAGCCTAATTCTTGGTACCATTTTACATGGCCAAAGACTCAAATTAAGAGAGATTGTTGCTCTTGCCATTCAGATATGCTATATACTCCTACTCTCCAGCCTAGCTTTGCAGATGTTCTGTAAATGGCGAACCATGTTTTCTTCCTTCTGCCAGAATCTTTCAACTACTCTGTCCTTACCCTGTATTTATCACCTTTATGTTTTATGAAGCTCTCAAAAAGAAAAAGCCACCCACAGCACTGTATGAATTCCTTTTTCTTCCTCTTCTGCCTCCCACAGTCTCCTCTCACTTTAATCATTAATATAGTTTCAAACTACTTATCTTGATGACAAGCTTTAACATATTCATCCATGGTCAAAAACCAGAAAAAATATTCCTGTTTCTATACATACAAGTCTTCATTATTCATTCAGATTTCCCAAATTCTTTCATCAAAACAAGCTTCTTCCTTTATCATCTGCCAACCCCAAGAAACTAAGCCCCCTGGGAGCTCATCTATTCTGTGAACTGCTGTCTTGGATGCGCCTTTATTCTGTATTTTCACAAAAATATAAAGAAAAAGTTGCAGGAGCTTTATCAGTGATAAATCATGAACCCTTGTGAGTGTTGTCAGACAAAGAAAATGAAAAAAAAAGCATCTTCCTTGTTAAAATGTTCGAGATGCACAATGCGGGCAGCTTTGTTTACAAGACTCTCTCATTCCCTCTCAGCACATTTGCATATAACATACATTTTAAGTTGCAGTCCTTTTATTTGACTAGTTGCAGCCCTCACTTTTGCCTCACAGAAACATACTTCATTAAAAGCTACCCTTATGTAGCTATATGCAAAAAAAAAACCAAACCCAGAGAACTGAGAAAACACACACAAGTCCCAAAAATGTGTATTTAAAACCATTTTTCTTCAGAAGCAGAAATTTGATCTGAATTTCAAGGGTAGAAGAGATAATTAGCTTAAGAAAACACATGCTTTCATTATTAAATTTAGCCACAGGATCTGTCAGCAGCATCACCCAAGTGATTTATATGCAGACAAGAGTAGGAAAAAAGTCACAGCAAGTATTAACAGATTCAACTTAAGCACGTATGAATTTCATTCATATAAACAACCATAAGGTAGCGTATGTTATTCCACAGAAGTGTGTAGATGCAGCAATTGTACCAATTTTACTGTCTGGTGATGGTCATCTTTGAAGATTATGTCACTTCCCCTACCTCCCAAGTTCACACCTCCATTTCATCTTCAAAGTTGAGTAAAAAGACAACCACAAGAGCCCTCCTATGGTCTCCCCCTTCCCTAGAGTCCAGCTGGTGGTAGCCACCACAGAGGTCACACAGGAAGTTCTTCCTACACACACTCTACTCTGCAAATTTTCAGCTCAGCAATACAAACTTACATCTAATACTAACGCTCAGAGGGGTAGGACAAAGTCATAGAAGAAAGGAAGGAAGTAGCACCAGGGAGGTAGACTGAGAATTAACATTACAGAGGTGACTTTATGAGACAGCCAGGAAATCCTGAAATAACTATAAAGGTATCCTGTGCTACTGTCTTTGCAGTTTACTTAATGCATACTTCACTTTAATACATCTCTTGTCTTTTTTTTCAACGTTATCCTGCAAACATTAGAAACTACAAAAGGACTAATTAACGAAATAGCAGTATTAAACTAAAAAAAAACCCAGGAATCCATAAAATAATTGTGAAAAAATACCTTTAGAAAACAACAGATGTTTTTTTTCACTGTAAAAATCCAGAAGACTAGACATCATACCTAGGTCCTTACTGCTTCTCAGCTCTTCCAGATAATACTGTATGAGCTGGTGCTTTTGTTACTTGGGTGTGATTTGTAAAGTCCTACAGCTGAGGGACATAAGAAAGGTTTTAGTCTTTGACAGCAGCTGTAGATAGTTGACTTCGGTTTAAATGAGAAGATAGGACTCATTTGCAGCCTACAATCAGGGGAACCAACAAAAAAGTAAAGAGGGTAAATGGTTGCATGTGCATTTGGGAAGGGCTGATAGGACTCCACAGCATGACATTCCTAAGACCAGAGACACCCTGTGGGTTATAGTTTCCCCTCCCTGCACTGATAAATTTGTTGCTTTCTGAATTTTAGCTATTTCATGTGCATAAAGGTAGAAAGATGTTATTTCAACATCAGAGTGATTGCCTCTGGACTGCAAGAGCTGGAAAACTATTAGCTTCATCTTTACATTTCTTTCTCAGTTAAGGTTGTAAATTTATCACTGCCAGCTTCCCAGTTTGTGTTGTACCTTCTGTTCCAAATTAGCACTGAAAGCAATGGATGCCAAATGTAAATTTCTATTTGTTGCTATCAGACCACTCACAGTGAGCAACAGCCCTTATTTTGTGGTGTCAGCAATATGTTTTTGATGTAGATGTTCATAGTTGCTTTTCCAACTGGTTCTCAGAAGGTACCAACTACTCTCAAGGGACTGGTAAAATATCTGAGGGTAACTATGACCCTGATTTCACAGCTGAGATATCTTCAGCATTTACAGCTTCAGGAATTTAAGCTCTTAACAAGCACAGCAGCCTCGAAGTAGCCTGATTTGGTTCATGCAAAAGCCAAGAGAAGTACTGTGCCCCATGTGACATTACAACTTTGTTTAGAATTTATTAATGTTGGACACAAAAGGTCCTTCAGGCTGTCTGTTACTTGTAGTTTAAAGGAAACCGTTTTTAGTGAGACAAAGAGAACACTTTTACAGCAATGACATACAGTTAATAATGTCATTTGTGGAGGAAAATGTACAACCATTAAAATGAAATGCAGAGTTTCATAGCTGCAGCTATTGTCTAACCACCAAATGTAACTTTTTTCTCCCAATATCTATCTCTATAACTCTACATCTAATCTCTCCACTGTGGATTATTTATAACACGATTTTCTGTGGGACACAGTGGCAGCCGATTGCTAATTTAAGCACAGTGTCTCCGCTACAGGAAACATGGAAATTTTTGCCTCAAGTTCAAAGCTACCAATTAATTGTTATTTTTTTCAGAATAATTTAACTCTACCAGACCTACTGTCCTTCATTCACACCACAGTTACATTTGGACCTTTGTATTTCCAACTAAGTGTAAAAAAAGAGAATTTATACTGCAATTTGTGGATTGTGATGAATAGCACTAATTCAGCCTCTTAATACACCCCGAGGTGTCAAAAATATTTGCATGTGTTTCATTAATAGATAAATTAAGGTCCAGCTTGCAAAAGGGAGTAAGACTAGCAGACAGTGGGATAAGAATACTTATCAACCCATTTCTTGCTGTGATAGAAAAGCTGTACACTGACTTTTTTGTATTAGACTGAATTGCATCTTCTTACAGAATATTCCTGGATCCCTGTATCGAGATATACCTTATGGTCTTCCTTTACTTTTTTTTAATGCTACCTTTCCCAGTCTTCGGCTTTTTTTTTTCTGCTACATACATTTCTCTCTAACTTCTAAAAGGAAAAAGGAGTGATTTTCTTACTGACTCTAACACACTGCTAGGTGAATTGCTGAATGAGAAACCATTTTTTCTTAGCAGTTTGCTGGCTTAAATGTCTGTCCATAGGTTTATTTCATAAATTACATTGTAAATGCTCAGATCTTTCTAACCCCTGCCACTTTCTGTGGACTAAGGGAGCCCAAATTCTAGACCTGGGGATGTTTATTCAGCACCAAAGAACTCTACCAAAAGCTCTTTATTCTTCTTAAGTAGACCAAGTGCTGAAATAATGCTCAGTCTCAAATTAACAGACCTGGTCTGCAGACAAGGTTTTACTCTGCTTGCAGAAATGAACAGGTCTTTGCTTCCAAAGAACTAATTATAATAGCACCTGGCAGCATCACTGGAGATAGGGGCCTGTCAGCATTTTCTCCAAACCCTCTTATGTAGACATTTATAGCTCAGTCATTTAAATTTCCTTCAGCCTAAAACTTAATATAAAATTTGTAGTGGTGCTTTTGTCAGATATGTTTTATATGGCCCAATTCATTTATTCTAGGCAACTTTTAACAAATTCAGTCCAGGAAAGAGTGTTTTTGATAAAATTGCAGACATGGACTGCAATTGATTATTTTCCTCTTAGTATCTTTAAAGAAGAAGAATTGATAATGAATTTGTTGGAAAAGAACTGATTTTGTAGGTGTACATTTGCCAAATATATTCTTTGAAGCTTTTATAAGTTTGCAGGGTTAGGAGGAGCATCTTGTTCAAAATTACAGGAGTATATTTAACAATACATATTTATGAATATGTATTTATATAAAAAAATTAAACATAGAATACACAGCAAGCAAACCTACTCCATGACCTGACTATACACTTCTTAACATCATAGGTGATATGAGAAACTACACAGTAGATCTGATGTTTGGCTGTAAAATGGTGCCATTTCAGTAAAAACCTAAGCAACTTTTTCAAACTGGAGGACTGAGTCATGAATTAGTCAGAATTACATATCTTCCCCCTGCTATCTATCTAGCTGTCTATTTTTTTTAAAAAGAAATGAAATTCATTCAACTATCTGGACTATTATCTCTTGCAAACCGATACACTATAATCAATTCGGCCTTCAAGCTTGAAGAGAATTTATATCATCCAACTTTGCTTAATCCAGCTGACCTCTCCAAAACGAGAAAGGATTTTTAACACTACAGAAATATTCTATAAAAGCTAGATAAGGAAATGCTCTTGACTGGCTTGTTCCACGTGGTATACCTTGTTACTTTTGTTCATGTAATTTCTAGTCTTAAAAACACACAGTTAGTATTTCATGTAATTCTAGTTCAATGCACTGATTTAATTGCTCACCAAAGCTTTTCTAATACCTCGCTAGAAAATGAAACAAAGCAGAGAATTATATTTAAAAAAAGAAAAGGAGAAATAACACTGTAATGGTTAAAACTTATGGATTTCCACAGAAAGTTAACTTTATGTGTAAGCCACTGTTCTAGCACTTCTCTGGCAGTTGTTATTTTTCTAGCTCTTACATCCAGCAATAAGTAAACTGTGTGTTAACTATAAAGCTAACAAATACAATATCAAAGCATCAACAGTCAAAAAAACCCCATTGAAAATAACTTCCCAGTTTGAAGCTATGAAAAACAAAAGCCAGGACTTCATTAAAAAAACACAAACAAACAAAAAACCCCACAAAAACCCCTGAGTTATTTTACATTGAAGTATTTGCTTTAATTTGTCTGCTTCCCCAGACATACGTATTGAGGTGGAGGTAGGGCTCACCTGGCTGAAAGCACTTGCTAGAAATAAAAGGGACAAATCTGTGATATTAGATGGCCCCTAAAGGCTGACAATTGCCCTTGGCTCACATTGGTGCTCATGCACTCCTTGAGCTTCACAAAGAGCAGAGAGCTGTGGTGAACATACAAGCAAAGTGAATACATCTGTATTAACTATGATTTTCATTAAAAAGCATATGTTTAACTACAGAAGCAGGAAAAAATATTAAAATGATACTAAATTTAATTAAAATTAAAATAAATTTATTAT